>JAJMGZ010000248.1:0-162872 GCA_030582795.1 Metschnikowia chrysomelidarum | reverse complement strand
CTCATAAACTGGACTTTACAAAAACAATATTTCTCGCGTAGTTCTACAATTTGCTTCGTCCCTGTTTTCATTATCTCTTTGAACCAGTCCCTATACAATTATTCTTTTACTTAGGCCACTGCTTGCCAAAATTTACGGTTGTTGACGATGCCCGATGTGATGACGATTATTTTCTGGCTGAGCTTACTCTGTAGATGCTGCAAGGCACTCATCTCGCTTCTAGTGATTCCCCCGAGTAATACGATTATCACGTATTGCTGTGTCGAGTAATGCGCCATACCTGCCCTCCGTTTATCCAGGGTGTCGCAAATATTCCGATCGATGGTCTGCCCTTTAAACATTGTTTCTAGGTTGAGATTGTTCCAGTTCGGTCTTTTCAGAGTATTGAGCACGGGCTTATACTTCAAGAAATCCCGAGAGTATAGCGACTCCACGATTCTGCTAATAACAGGTACGGTCGCTGACGGAAGAGCAAAGGACGGCTGGCTGTAGTCGGCCACAGTCTCTATTGTTTCTATACTTGATTCGTCTTCTTCCAAAGGATGCAAATTCCAGAACTTACTGATCAACGTATATGTACTTTTGTACACGTCTTGTGCGCCTGAAATCCCGACAGCTGCTGCGTCTTCGAATCCACCCTCGACATGAGCTTTCGAAGAATTTATGGGAGTATTACTTTGAGTTGATGCAGTGGTTGTCTCGATATCTCCTCTTCCAAAGGTGAAGTTACCGAAGAAATCATTGCCTTTAGAATTGACTTTTATGATTTTGAGTTCGAGAAGCTTTCTCGAGGTGAGCGTCCGACTCAATCCATATTGAATTTGGATGGATCGGATGATTGCGTCCATGTCATTCTTACGCAACCCGTCGTTTATCAAGGAGATCAAAATGACCATGCTCATGACCACTTCGAACGGGGCGCTTTGGTCAAGCATAGAGAACATTCGATTTATCTGATGCTTGTAGTCGAGGTCGAAGATTTCATTCTGAAACTCTAACCATAATTCGCGCAAATCAAACTTGTACTTGCCATTTGTTTCACATTTGATACCCTCGAGGATCTTTTCACTCAAGGATGTATGTTTCCGCACCAAATCCTGTTGCGACGTTAAGGATCCAAGGCTGCTCACCAACTTTTTAATTCCCTTGAGATCGTCTGGTTTGTCGGCATATTCGAGTTCGCTTTGAAGCATCTTTGCTAATTTGTTGAGCTTCAGCCCAATGGACGCAAAGTTGAGATGTTTGAGATTATGAAAAAGCTCGTCACTGAGGCTCTCCTTCGTCGAGAGAACATTATTGAGATCGTCTTCTATGCCGAAAGTATCGTCCAAAAGACCCATATAGTTCAATTGACTGAGAAGAAGTGGAAATAAGTCGATATTTCTCTCCAAAATCACGAGGTCGGTGTTTCCCGTGAGCTTTTGTGCGTATAGTTCGTGCTCGGTAAACGACATCTTCGACGAGTAAAAGTCCAGAAACTTTCGACTTAGAACATTATCGGCCAAGAGACTTGCGTGGTCGCCCTTCGCAAATAAATTTTTGATCTTCATGGTGTTTTGAAGATTGGCGCTCTCTGACAAAAGATCCATTAGCGAGTCCCCCAAAGTAGACACGACCTTCAATGGATCTTCGAAGTACGCCTTGAGTCCACCAATCTTCATGTCCGATGAAAATACAAAATCATCAATCAACACGGGATGCATTCTCCATGGAATGATTTTGCAGTGTGGTGATAATACTTGAGGAGTGGAGACGTCGAGATCAACACATTTTGCGAATGACATTTGCTGGCGAGCAGAAGGCACTTCTTTTATCACACGATCGAGGATCGTTTTGCTCATATTCTGCATTATTATGCTGACACGAGCGCCCCGGTTTCCCTCGATTAAAGTGAAGAGCCTCCTTATTTGTAGAACTTCATCGTCGTCGCTAGATATCACAATCGTGAACGCGTCGTATTCCAGAATTTTATGTGCAAATGAGTCTGACGGGATGGAATCGTCTAAAATCACCACTTGAGAGATCCCCGTTCTTTCCTTAAGTGCCAGAAAAGGTGTTAAATAATTTAAAACCTTCGAAGTCGCACGCGTGGTGAAAAGTAAATTGTTGGACGGGGAAACCTTCGAGAAACAAGCATAAAGATTCTCCAAGGAGAGATTGTTCAACTTGCCGCCTAACTCCGAAGGGTCCATGTGAAGAATTATATATATGGGAGTTCAGGGAGGGAAAGCGAAATTGGTCCAGAGGAAAGCTACGGCGCTTAACAAAAGCATAAGAGTGGATGCCGCGCATTGCGGGGGTAAATGCCAGTGAAATGTCGCCATGAAATTATTTGGAAAAAGTAATTTTTCAATACCATTTTTTTTACAAACCAAATGACTAAGTGGTATATTGTAACGATTGAAAAAATCGACAATCTAATCGGGACAAGTGAATCGAGCAAACCGCACTCTCGCACCATCTTCTATGAGCCTACATTCACGTCAAAAACGGACCGAGAGGAAAGTCCTGTATTGGACTACTTTAATCAGCGGCTAAATCAACGTTTTTTTATACCGATTTGGTGACTTGATTTGATAACTCGCATTGTCTTATAAAGATCAATTGAGAGATTTGTTCTACTGACGATGATATTAGATAGCCACCATCTTCATATGCTTCTCTCATCTTGTGACCATAAAATGATCACACGTGTCCTTTGTGGTTAAGTCGACATTTCAGATTACGCGGAGCATCTTTTGCTTCAAGAAACTCCCCTCAGCTCCAAAATCTTTCTTCTAAACGTAAATCAAGACGCGAGAAGAAGCTTCGCTTAAATTTGTTAAAACCTCTCTGATAACTCGGATTAGAATCGTCAATTTTACCATGCAATTGATTAGTTGAGAACTGAAGCGTTGATTTTGAGTAATCGTCCAGATCGACAATACTCCATCGTGTTCACGTTCTTGAAAGTGTGAATGTTGTATGCACCTTGGAAAAGTAACTCCACGAAGTCGCCCCTCGAACGAGTATCTTAGCATCAAAATCGCGTGCCCCCATTTTATTTTTGTTTGTGCTTGAATGAAAATTTTGTCTTTAAAAAAAACTTTGCAGTTTTATCTATCATTATGTGATCCTCGAATACTTTGGTACTCCTAGGAATGTATTGGGATTCTTACCGTTCTGCCTTGACGTTGAATCTAAATGGGTATCCGCTGTTGTGCCCTCTACATTATTTAATGGATCGAGGCCGATGAGTTTTCTTTGTTCTGCGGTTAAGGGTAAGTCTCTGCACTGATCCTGAGGCAATACAACTTTGATTAGGTCTAAGCATATGAGTACTCCGAGAGCCCAAAGAGAGTACAGCTTGTAAAGACCGAATTTTTCAGCAATGAAGTTTACAAACCTTATGAGACGCATGGGAAGAATACCCATAAAGAAATGTTCTTGCAAGAACTCCTTGCATACGGCGAAAGGATTGTACAATTGCGAAAACTTATCTAGAGCAAGCGTGATAAAAAGCACCCAAAAAAAAGTCCAGATTTTAGTCCAAAGACTCTTGAGTTGGTTTTCCTTACTGACTTGTCTGGACATGGCTTCTCTCACCGCAGGGTTTGTCCAAATACCCGTGGGTCGATTTGAATTTGGCGTTTTGTCTTCAGAGTCGCTCATATCACGCCACTCATCTAAATCTTGAATGGTAATTGGGTATCTTGATTCATGTGCTGCTGCAACTGAAAAGTTGTCCTGAAAAGGCATTTCGTTTGTTTGAAAACAAGTTCGATAGGATGTTTAAAGATGGTTTTGTCCGCGACAGGGAACGAAAGAGGAGTTCTTTTTTGAGTCTGTAATCGCCGTTGTTTTTTAAAAAAATTAGAATCTCAGAAAAGTTATGTTCACTATCTGACTTTCAGGGGCATGCCATCTTCTGGAAACTCCAAAATCGGAAAGGGCATCTTTCAGCACGGCGTCAGTTCAAGGAAAATGCAATATGCAGGAAAGTTCTAGCATCTGGAAATACAGAGTAAGGGATAAGCCTGCATTGCACGAAGCCACACGTGTTTGTTAGCTTTTTTAAAAATAATCGTAATTCTAAAATATCAAGAAAGAGTTTTAGTGGACGGGCGATAAATCTGAGCCCTTCAGATTCCGTTAAGCACTCTGTCCAGGACTCTCACAGAAATGCGGCCTTTTGGGCAACATGCAATCCTCTCTGAGAACAATGTATGTGGAAAACCATATTCTGCTACTTGCGTGAAGTAACTACTCATACAAATTTGGATTCTCAATATCATCAATAAAAGCTCGCACCAGATAGCTTGAAATCACAGCCTTATGAACTCTACTTTTCGAAGATTTTCAACGATAATTAAATACATTGGTTCGATTAGAATTATAGATCTCTTTGCGCCAAGGTCCTATAAAATTAGTTTCATCTACACCGGCAAGAACATGATGAAGCGCAAGAAATTGTCCCGTAGTCTCGCCATGAAGACCGACGTAAAAATATCTTTTGGAGAAATAGCACTCTATGCTCACTCTATGCACATTCTATGGTATGTGCATAAGGTCAAATAAATGATCTTCTTTTTCTAGGTGTTCGCATGATTCCCATATGAGGATACGACAGGCTCATGAGACGATCCCACTTTTAAAGAGAGATCTGTTAAAATTTACCCCTAGCCCAACTAATCAACCTTTTATACACTTCACCATTACGAGACGTCCTATACCAAGGGTAACGCCCAATTACAACATGCTGCTCGTAGTTCACTGAGTGGACAAGATTCCTCTTCAATTATTTCTACCAACATAACAGAGTCTACTTCTTCGTGAAACCCTGCTGCTCCTTCAGTAGAGCCTACCATAGACTCAACTTCTTGTCTATTATCATCAGGGAACATTTCGTCAGTGTCTATTAATGTTACCACTACTGATAAATCGGCTTCCAGGGAAGACACTCTTACGTAGGGTAATATAATTCAGCCAGATGCAGTCCTTCGAAGAATTTTCAGGATCCAGTTGATCCTGCATTGCAAAGAAGCTCTCTTACACCGGGCCGCAGCTGCAAATCCCGCAATGTGGGGCAATGCTTCCGCAAACTTGGGCTTGGTTGGGTCACGTGCAATCACACTTTTCTTATCTAGATTTCAATAAGACCGGTCTTTAGTTTCCGCCACGCTCTTTATTTTTTCGGCAAAGAAAGGGGAACAAAAAAAGCAATTTCATTAATAGAAGAGTTTCCTTTATTTACTACGGACGAGCGGGGAACCAGGCAGTGTGCACAGGCAGATCGTCTATCTGAATTAGTGCACATGGCATGAAGAAGCAATAGCACAGCCTGCTTCTATGATTGCGAAAATGTTCGCTTTGTAAATGCATAGTGACAAGCCGCTAATGATAAATTTTAGAAACTTATAGAAACCGAGATGCTTCCCACCTCATCCTGATTCTTTTCATCGTCTTTCCCTAAAGATATCACTACTAAATCACCGATCATCTTCACCATGAAATTCTCTACCATTTCCGTTCTCGCCCTTGTTTCTTATGCTATCGCGGCTCCATCAAGAAACGTTGTCAGAAACGAGGGAGCTTCGAACGAAACTGAAGTGAGACAGGCGGTTGACTTGATCTTCCCCTGGTGGATTCACCTTATTGATGCGCTTGGCTTGAACTCTGAAGAAGTAATTGGTGAGGCCATACAAAAGGCACAGGACCCCAGCAGCTTCATCAGAATTTCAGACTACTATACATGAGAATGCTAGTGCTTTTGTTTAGTTTATTATTATTCTGCTTTTATAGTCAACAAAGTTTGCCTTTACGTACATTTTGTAGAATATCCAAAAGCACGGGACAGAGCTCATGACATTGATGGGATACTTGTCTTTCATATTGTCACGATAATCAGAGGATTAGCCTGCTTGTTTACATTTTAGACATAATGGCAATGTGGCTGAGTCAATAAAGGCGACGAAGTGGACAGCCTCAAATATTTGCATGAGCTTTATCTCATCATGATCTCTTTCGAGTGTATTGATCTTCAGGTATAATCGGTATTTATTTTTCAGTTCACCTCATTCAATGATTAGGTATCACAGAATTCTGAAATGTAATGCTCGAATTTAAGCATTAAATGAAGTCTGGCCTGCGCAGATTGACCCGATTCAGGTAACGTGCACTCTAAAGTTGATATTATTGATTTCCCATATTTGGGATCCCTGCGTATCAATGTACACGTGACTATGTTGCAGGAGGTAAAAGTGACCTGCGCACCGAAACACGTCCCGGCACCGAGGCCACAACCTCACTGAAAATCCGGGCTCTGGGGTTCGCGCGGGGTAATTGGCTGCAAAAAGTCTTGATGCCCGTCCCCAAAGCCATAAGCGCAGTCGACTCCGAGTAATAAGTGAGGGTAAATGAACATATATTTGATAAAATAAGTTCATCAAAACACTACTAAGATCGGCTTGTGGTCGACTCTCGTTCGTTTTTAAATTTCAAGGCTTTTATTGTGAATTACGAAAGTTTGCTTTTCTCAAGTGGTACTGAACAATATCCCTTAACAAATACTCAGAAAAACCCATCTTTTCATTAAAACTAAAAAACTGGCTTCCTCTATCTAGTGCTTGGAGACTTCAGACAAGTTGCCGTTGCCGCCATGCCGCTGGATAGAGATTAATACGCGTCTGCCTTTTTCCTGGAGTGATTGGGCATGTCTCTTTTCCTTGGTGGAATGCCTTGAACTTTTCAACTCATATTTCAAAGGATTTTCTGCTCCCCTTACCACATAATCTTTTCTTTTCTTGTTATTGAGGTCCCACCGCCGTGCAGGTCCCGTCATTGCCCGAGGGTCACGGTTCTCTCATTTTGTGTGATTATCGCTTTGGCTGCAAACCGCGTTCGGGTACAAAAAAAGTCCCCCAGTCCCCGTAGTTCGCATCCGCTTTCTATTCCTGTTCTTCTTCAGCCACCCCCAGCAATCATGTCTTCTGATACTTCTAAAGACCCCGAATTGCCCGATCAAATCTTCTATTACTTCTTCGCAGGTTTTATTACTCACTTTGTCTTGAGAGACGTTCTTGGCGTTTCCTCCGTGCTTGGTGAGTTTGCACCCGCTCCCCCAGCAGCTGCCTCCAGCTCTGGTAGACCAACCCCAGGTCTCAACAGAGTTCGCAGGATGCGCCCAGAAGTCAACTGTGGCTCCGTAAGAAAGTTGACTTCTTCATCTGATTCTTGCCCCGAATCCCCCGCTTGCTCCAACGCCCTGGACGACTCCGCAGCTTTTGTGTCTGAACCCGCTGTGACAATGTCCGGACAGCCACCAGAAGCTGTCACTGAACAGGAATTGGAAGTCACTAGCGAGGAATCTCAGGCAGACTCAGCATTAGCCACCACCAAAGAGCAGGAGCCTGAGAGCTTCGCTCACCCTGGCGCCGGTAACCATTCCCAGGTCTGTGACACAAACCCAACTTCACAGACAAGCGGAGCAGTTGAGAAGTCCTTCCCTGTTCCAGAAGCGCCCAACCCTAGTGGAACACCTTCTGATGACTCTCCTTCTTCGACTGGCCGGCCAACTCAGTTCAAGAAGCAGAGAAAGCAGAAGAGACGTTCCAAGAAAGGTTCACAGAAGGCAGCGCGCCAAATCACTCCCGATGTTGAGATTGAGATCACTCCAGACCGGACAGAAGCTGCTTCTCCCATTAGATATTTTGAAAGTGCAAAGTTGCTCGCCAACAATCCATTCTCGATCTTGGCTAGCCCAGACTCAGAGGATGATTCTTTGGATGATTCGTTTGACGAAATCGCGAGACCAGAGTTTGTGCCGATCAGAACATCTACTCCCACTGACAAGAGTTGCCCCGCGAGTCCTCAACCAGAGAATTCTTCGATTGTTACAGACTCAGCGCTGACAGCCCCTGAGCCAAATCTCATTGTTGCAATTCCTTGCACCCACTCATCTGACGCTCCATCTTCTCTCGACAAGCCTGAAACTTCCACATCAAAGATTTCATTAGTCACTAAGCAGGTTTCGCAGCGCAAGAAGCAGAATGCTCGCTCCAAGAAAAAGGCGAAGAAGGCCACGAGAAGAAAGAGCACCTCGGCCAAGACCGAGACTGATCCAGCCCAAGACTCGATTACTATCCCCATTAAATTTTTCCTTGACGCTAAGCCACTCAGCGAAAACCCTAACTGGGTCTTGGCAGAGCACGACGATGATGAAGCTGCCCATGTTAACCAATTGAAGTTTCTCGTAGAGCCAAAGCCTGTTCCATTTGTATCGCCCACTCCTGTTAGAGTGGTAGATTCTGCTAGACCCCCATCGGTGTCATCCATGATAGTGGAAGGGTCTGAGTCGATCCCCGCGACTCCAATTTCTGAATGGGAAAGTGACTATGCAACTGAAGAGATCACAGAACCAGATTTTATGCCGCCCAGAGCATCCACTCCTATTGATGATTGTCATACCGCGAAATCTGCATCTGAAAAATTGTCAATTGATCCCACACCTGAATTTGTGGCCCCAATTCCAGACTTGACTAATGACACAACCTTTGACTGCCATCTATTTTCGTCCACAGATCCAATGATCGAATGTGATTCTGCTTCAACAACCATTTCCATTACAGAGCCAGCCACAGACACCAAGACGCCCGCTGTCGAGGTCGCCTCTGTACTCGCGCCTGTCCGCCAAAAATCCGAGTCATGTGTCACAGACGAAGATATCTCTGTAACTGAAGAAGAAAATATCGTAGAGGAGAACAGATTATCTGACTACAAGAAGGAAAAGAGCCCCAAGGCTGGTTTGGTTAGCAACGCAAAAGGAATTTTTGTTCTCATTCGCCACAGGGGCGCACTTGAAGCTTTGCGCAAGATTTCCGCACCCTCTGGACCAATTGTATCGATACCTAACACCCTCGATGTCAAGAAATGGAACGTCCAAAACGGAAACCGTGGACAGTCTGTCGCCCTTTCGTGCCTTCGTGCTATCTTCGAAAGATCTCAGGTTGATGCGCAATCCAAAGAAAAGGTTCAAAAGATCATCCAAGCTTTCGCTCAGAGACCGGTTGTCCTCAAGAAGAAAGCTATTGATGCAACCCCTTCCGTAGTTACAAGAAGCGAGACTCTGACTTCGCCTACTTCATATTCAGCTGAAACTTCTCCCCTCAGTGCTTCCCGAGTTCTCGCCTCATACCCCTCAGGCTCTTCTATTGAGAATGCAGAAACTTCACGTGTGACCACAGTCTCACTGGCGGATTTAGAGTTAGACCAAATTGTACCCGTAAAAGAAGTCGAAGAATACTCTTCGGATTCAGAATTGGATGTTTCTAATGGAAACGTTGTTGAGGCCATAGCCTCTTCTGAGTCTGAACAGGACACTTTGACATTCTCGAGCCCAGCTATTTCCACAGATGTATCGACAAAGATGTCCTCTACGTCTCCAGCAACTCCCGAGATCATCCTGGCTGAGAAACTTGTCGCCACTTGCAATGAGGAAGCAATTGAAATCGTGGAGGAGTCTCAAGTTTCCAATATTACTTTTACAGATGTCAGAAAAGTGGAAAGCTCGGTCGCCGATAACGAGAAGATCACGAGGAAGACAGTGGTCAAATCGCCATATGTTTTCAAAAAGGTGAAGAACCTCAAAGCTGGATTGATTAGCACCCCTAAGAGACCATATGTTCCTATTCCTAACAAGGACACTCCCGAAGCTTTGCGCAAGATCTCTGCGCCCTGCAGACCTATTGTTGCAGTACCTGACCCCTTCAATGACAACAAATGGCATGTTCAGGGCAGGAGACGTAGGCAGTCCAACCTTCGGGAAAGCATTCCCACTGAACAAATGTTCGAAGATGATCCTCAGGCTGATACGGACATCCAAAAGCGCAACTCACATGCCGGTGGAAAAGCCGCTCCCGTCATCCTCAAAAAGGCATTCAACGCCAGTTCCCCTGTCTTTGCCATCGAGAATATCCAAGCGACTTCTTCTGTGGAATCCCGGCCCGCTATTTGTCTATTGACGAGATCCTCTGAATCTTGCCCAAGAGAAAATTCTGTCAAGGAAAAGCTCTCGGTGGCTACTCGGGCCCTCCTTGTGAGGATATTCCGCACCAATTTGAAAGGTGCTCGCGCATTCCTTGTGAGGCTATTCCGCAGTATGTCTTGGACCATTATAAGGTTGGTGTTGATGATTAAAAGAAGATCATTTCCCGCTGGAGAATTCACACCGCCTGCGGACCACAAGACTCAATAGTTGGCACTGACAAAGTGTCGACCAGTCTAAGCTCCATATGAATACGTGCTAGGCGACTTGGATGGGATTTTAACGAGCTCATAATCTACACCTTCAGTACCACTTGCATCGCTATATGAAAATCAAATGATGAACGAATATCAAATGATGAATGTTACCAACATTTTTGCTAATAATACACGAGCCTAAAAACTCATGCGCTTTTTTGAAACAATTGCTATTAACTCCAATGGTACAGAAACAAAAACCAAAAAAATTATAAAATACAAAAGCAAAAAAAAAAACTTTTCTCTATCTTGTTGGCCACAAGACTTTATATTTAATAGACGTTATTTTTCACTGGTTTTCTCGGTCGAACGATCCATGATCATGCCCACAATCAAGCAAGGCGCATAGAACCTTAAGCACCCAATTTGTGAAATAGCATAGTAATCTAAAACCTCCGGTCTCGCAAACTGGTTTCTTGTACGTGTTTCGAGCTAAATACAATTTCGAAGTGACTGCAATCTTGTTCGAATTCCAAACAGATGCAAATTTGATGAAAAACACGAAGTAGGTCACGTCGAAGAATTCTCATTGCAATTTTTACCTTATAGAATTGACCTCCTCACGGAAGCTTATGGGCTTAAACGCCGACCTTCCGATCACATTGTAGAGCTCATGTATTTACGCATATGGTCCATGAAAAATAGTGTAGATGTAATATTTCTTGCAGCCTTCAAAACTTCCGCACTTGGAGTTGCTTTTCTTTTTGAATCGAGTTTTTGTTTGACTCAGCTAGTGTACTTCCAAGTTGAGATTGGGCTACGTGGCTCTACTTGATCGGGTGTGCTCGTGTGTGTTACGTTTGCTTATCCTAAGTAAGCTTGAGGCGGATTTCACTAGTCAACCTCATAATATTTTGTAAATTCTGGCGGTGCACCTCCCAATTTTCAAATCGTGATTGTGTTTCTTTTTGCAAAGCCTCAACAAAAAGGTCATTTTTGTTACTGATGAATTCAGAGGATATGAACACATATTCTCTTGAGATAAACGATATCGAAACATGAATCACTCTTCAGAGATATGCAGACGATTCGGTGTCACTTTCTCGAACAGTGCTACTACCATGGTGCGCTGTGATGGCTGCAGCATTCTGGTTTGTCCATCCTGCCAATGAGACAGAAAACCAAAGCGGGTCTCATGAAGCAATTTGATCTTTTGCTTTTATTGTCGCGAATGATTTTTGAGAGTTCGGGCAATTTTAAGGATGTAGGTGAGAGGGCGATGGGTAATTTTAAAATAACGTCCATATAATATAAAGTTCTCTAGCAAAGTAAAAAGTATAAAAGAATTTTTTTTAGTTTTTTAAAAATTTTCAAATTTTTTTTTGTTTTTCGTTTTCTTGGACGATTATGTGTTAGCAAAAAAATTGTCCTTCAGTTACCTGATATGTGCTCAAATATAACAAAAATGAGCTGGCAATTTGCAGCCCATTAAATCTCGAACGGCGACAGAATCACAACTGAGACGTGTCCTTCCCTGCGCATGGCCAGAAACTCTTTCCAAGCTGTAGTCCAGAGTTGCCATTCTCTTGCGAGGAATGACCAGGGGCCCCTCGAAGATGGCTTTTCGTCGACTGCATTATCCTTTAAACAATGCAAAGAAGACATTAATAAGCCATCAGCGATGGGGTCACCTTTTGCAGTGGCCTGAGTATCATCGACTGCAGTGGTAGGAGATATGGCGTCGGCTGTTTTCTCAATGATAATGTGAGAAGCCTTCTCAGCGGTCAATGGTCCGCGCGGGACCGGAGTCTTGATATCCTTGGCTGGATCCGTGATGGAAATAGTTGTTGATGCACAGTCGTATTCGATCGCGAGGTTCGTGGACGAGAAAAGATGGCAGTCGAAGGTGGTGTCGTTGGTCAGATTTGGGTCTGAGGCCACGGGCTCAGGTGCTGCTATAATTAACGAATTCTCAGATGGGGAATTCGCGTGGCGACATTTATCGATAGGAGTGGATAATCTGGCTGGCACGAAGTCTGGTCCGGCAATCTTTTCAGGTGGATAGTCACTATCCCACTCCAGGATTGGGGTCGCGGGTCTCGATTCAGACTCTTCAACTATCATTGATGACACCGATGGGGGCCTACCGGAGGGCTTCACTCCAACGGGGGCGGGCGATACAATTGGGATAATCTTTGGTTCTACCATATACCTTAATTGGTTAATGTGCGCAGCTTCATCTTTATCATGTTCCACCAAGACCCAATAAGGGTTTTGGGAAAGCGACTTAGCGTCAAGGAAAAACTTCATTGGAATGATAATTGAATCCTTGGCTGGATCCGTCTCAATCTTAGCCGCGATTGTCTTTCCATTTGCGGCCTTCTTCGACTTTTTCTTAGCGCAACGATTCTGCTTCTTACCCTGCAATACCTTCTTGGTGGAAGATGAAATTTTTGCGGTAGAAGAGTCGGGAGTAGTAGAAGAATTGAGCGTAGCGGAAGAAATAGGAATGGACGTAGTGTGGGTGGAGGGAAGTTCAACAGTAAAGTCTGGCTCTGAGGCCGCGGGCTTCACCACAATTGGAGACTTCTCGGGTAAACGACTCGCGGAACAAATTTCATCAAAGGGGGTGGATGTTCTAATCGGCACAAACTCTGGTCTTGGGATCATGTCTAATGAATCATCCAAGGAATCAGCTCCAGGATCTGGGCTAGCCAAGACGGAGAATGGATTGTGCGCGAGCAACTTGGCGCTTTCAAAATACCGAATGGGGGAAGCGGCTTCTGTCCGGTCTGGAAGAGCCTCAACCTCAATCTCAGACTCGGGGGTAATTTGGCGTGCAGACTTTTTGGGTCCCTTTTTGGAACGTCTCTTTTGCTTTCTCTGCTTCTTGCGCTGAGCAGGCTGCCCAGTAGAAGAGGGAGATTCCCTAGAAGACGTCTCGGTAGGGTTAAGCGCTTGCGGAGTAGAGAGGGACATTTCATCCGCCCCACGTGTTTGTGGCATTGGGTTAGAGTCAGAAACATGGGAATGGTTACCTGCGCCAGTGTGAGCGGAATCCACATGTTCCTGCCCTTTGGAAGTGGCTAATGCTAAATCTGCCTCGGCTACCTCGCTATTGACTTCCAATTCCAGTTTGTTGTCAGCTACTGGTTGCTCTCCAGACGTTGTCGCTGCGGGTGCAAACACAAAAGCTGCGGAGTCGTCCAGGGCGTTGGAGCGAGCGGGGGATTCGGGGCAAGAATCAGATGAAGAAGTCAACTTTCTTACGGAGCCACAGTTGACTTCTGGGCGTATTCTGCGAACTCTGTTGAGACCTGGCATTGGTCTACCAGAGCTGGAGGCAGCTGCTGGGGGAGCGGCTGCAAACTCACCAGGCACGGGGGAAACGCCAAGAACGTCTCTCAAGACAAAGTGAGTAATAAAACCTGCGAAGAAGTAATAGAAGATTTGATCGGGCAATTCGGGGTCTTTAGAAGTATCAGAAGACATGATTGCTGGGGGTGGCTGAAGAAGAACAGGAATAGAAAGCGGATGCGAACTACGGGGACTGAGGGTCTTCTTTTGTACCCGAACGCGAAGCTCGCAGCCAAAGCAGTTTCGAGAATACGCCGAGACGTACCAGTCGCAGCATAGATGTGCCAGTCTAGAGTTTGAAAATCGAAATGTCGATAACGTATTTGTCTCCAAAAGTATCCAATTATTCTTCGTGAATCCAAGTCGTAATATTCCTGAGAATCAAAAGAACGAAGCATGATGATCTAGCGGGATACATCATTCTGTCATTTGGTGTATGTCATTTGGTGTATGTGTGATGACTAAATTTCCTCATAGACCGAGACTTGAATTTTTGCAGCCACTTCGCGGTGCGTGTATTTAAACTGCACGCCAACTTTAGTCACTGACCTCCCCTTGGCGCGCCCCCAAATAAATTGACGCACTCTATCGAATAAAATACGCGAGAAAGCCATATCCCGATGCGCCTAAAGTTTTCTTTTATCAAACACCTTCTGTTCTCATTTAAGATTGCAAACTTTCTAAGAGAACAGCTTACCTTGAAGAAGGTGGACATGGCCCAATGGCAAGGAAGTGGGGGAATTCGAATCTAAGAAAACCATGACAGAATAGATTAGATAGGTTGCGTTCTTACAGACTACGCGTTCTTACAGACTACGCGTTCTTACAGACTACGCATTCTTACAGACTACGAATTCTTGTTAAACTACATGGCAGCAATTCCTTTGATTGCTAGTTAGCTTTGGAAAGCCCATGGGATGTACTGGTCTTGGGCAACCTGCACCTTAGTGATTCGCCTCGGGGGAGGCTGACGCGTGCGCGGGGTGTGAGCGGGTAGGCTTTTAAGTCGCAACGATTGATTTTTCTTGTATTTATATAATATCTCAATTTTCGAGGAAAAAATTTCAAAACACACAATACGTGGCTTATGGCGAGTACCTCTGAAAGCACTGATCACCTCCGAAAGGGCTCCGATGTTTCTCCGATAAAGTCCCTAATTGCTGGATCCATTTCTGGTGCGATTGCGAGGTATGTTGATGATTCTGTTCGTGATGCCAATTACTCAACTCAATTATTAATCAATTAAGAGCAATCACTGCGCCTTTGGATACTATAAAAATCCGCTTGCAATTGCATCTGACCCGTCTGAATGGTAAGATAACTGGTATCGAGATTACCAAATCGATTTTGCGGAATGAAGGATTCATCGCGCTTTGGAAGGGCAACACTCCAGCTGAAGTACTCTACATTTTGTATGGAGCATCGCAATTCACCTCGTACTCGATGTTGAATCTGTGGCTTACAGACTTCCAAAAGCAAGCTCAGTTCTCGCTCAAGCCATCCACCCATCTGTTTCTCGTAGGATGCGGTACAGGCTTAACCAGCACTTTGGTGACCTACCCCTTCGATCTATTGAGAACACGCCTAGCAGCTCATGACTCGAAGAATTTTCTATCCATGAACCAAACATGCAGGGACATTTATGCCTCAGAGGGGCTTCGTGGATTTTTCTCCGGCATCCGTCCGTCACTTCTTTCAGTTGTGTTAAACTCTGGTCTTTTTTTCTGGTCATATTCTCTTTCAAGAGATGTCATCGATTCTTTGAACAATGATTCATCTGGAAAACTATGGGGCGCAGAAGCGATATCTGGATTCACAGCTGGTGTGACCTCCAAGGCCATAACCTTTCCTTTGGACACAATACGAAAGCGCATGCAAGTGTCTAGAAATGAGGGGGCATTTCAAATGTTGATCAAGCATTGGCGCCTTTATGGCAGTCTAAATTTTTACAGGGGTTTCGGAGTCAGCCTTCTCAAAACTGCTCCAACCAGCGCTATATCTGTAGCTGTCTATGAATACACATTGAGAATATTGTAATCAATCTTTTGATATTGCAAAGTGAGACTGCGAGCAACTAAGAAACATTAAATAGAAAAGATACACAGTATTTGTCCATTGAATTATCGGGTTTACCTTAGTCGGGTACTTGGGAGGAGTGATATAGTCTCCCGTCCTCCTCATCATCCCCGTCGATCATAATATCTTCACTTCCGGACTCATCTTGTATGCTCCCTATTTCTTTCAATGCTTCTCTTTCCACAATCAAACTCTCCAAGTTCTCATACGTGAAATTTTGCTCTATGTCTTCGATCTCATCCACAAAATTTGAAGGTTTTGCATACTTCACTTCCTCGGGGAATATAATAGATTTAAATGGATGGCGGGTGTCAAGAAGAGAGTCAGAATCCTCAACATTTTGCCTGACACTCTGATTCTGATGGTAAAATGAGGATGTGTTTGCCAAAAGATTACTGATTCTTTGGTCTGCAATCTTCTCCGGGCGGTTTTGATTGGCCGATACAACATCTGGCCGAGCGGCATCAAATCGTCTTGCTTTTGTTAGGCCCTCATCTTTGGATCCTCTAAAAGCATTGTTTAACCTTTTATGTAGACGCTGAGACTCGATTACGTCACTCACTTTTGGACCCACGGGCAGTCGAGGCGTAAGAACAGAAATGTTTTTGAGGTCACATGCTTGAAGTTGTTCGCATATATATAGCGGAAGTCGTTGGGCCACTACGGAGTGGCGCTGGGTAGAGCCAGAGGGTGAAGAGCACCCCTCAGAAAGTGGATTTTGATGAAGATTACCATTTTCGGTTGATGGTGTATCGCTTCTGTTTTCCAAAACCCGGCTTAATAGTGCTGTCTTTAATGATGATTCGGGCTGCAGGATCTCACTTTTGGTGCTTTTTATTCGAGATAGACGTTTGAAAGGCAATTTCCTAAGCCAAGCTTTAGGCTGTGGCTGAGTTTTAAATTCCGTCTTTTTCGGAATGCCTTCAAGAGAATCCCAGTTTGTCAAATTTGCCAAAACGTCTATTTTGGTAACGGAAAGAAGAGGTTTGACATTTTCTACGCTTTTTATTATCTCTCTGGAATCTGGCCCAGAAAACTTACGGCGCTCTTCCCGCTTTACTGCTCTTATAAGAAAAGGTTCCTGTATTTTTTGTTCCGCGGTGATCGCTCCATTAGCGTAGCGCAAGCGAGATGAATTTTCTCCATGGTCCCTTGCGTTAGACTCATTAGAAGGATAAAATCGTTTGTCACTAAATCGATTCGTTCGAGGTCTGATAGTTCTGGAAGTGGTTTCTCTCAATACATGTGAACTAGCGATCCCTGCATCTTCAACAATCCGCTCGTGATGGCGATTGTCCTTATCAAGTTCTTCGAGTCGTTGAAATTCTTTGAGCTTTAGTCGGTCGATTGTTTTCTTGATATCCTCAGCAAGCGTAGAATTAGTTGTGCAGTGGTGTTTCACACTTTTCAATAGAGACTGATGCTTTGATATCCATGGATGTAGATCATGAACTCTGGTCGCGTCGAAAGAATAATTAAATAAGCCGTTTTCTCCTGTTGTCTTTGGAATGAGCAGTAGACTTTCCATCTCATTCCTTCTAATCATTATTTTGCACTTACAACATAGCCGTTCCAGCGAAGATAAGGTTGGTTATGCACACGCCGCTGTTATCGATAGGGCCTGCATATTCACGTGGCACTCGACGTCAGCTTAGGCGTTGTGAATTTCCGGGCTTCAAAGATCACGTGCTACATGGTTAATGCTTTACGCAAAAAGCCTCAGTTTTTACAAAAATCAGACGTTACATCGGAATCATACCCTCACGTGTTTTCTTTATGCTAGAATATAATTTCCTCATGTCGTCTTCATGCGATTTAAGATTCAATCTCTTTACTTTTCAGCCGCGCCAACTTCCTCGGCGACTGCAAATTCAGCTTTTTTTGCACGGCATTCAGAGCACAAGAGCTGTTATGGATATTCAAATTAACAAGCTGAGATCACAAAGGCCTTCTTTAAGAAAGAGATATCCTGCGAAAGAATCTGTGCATTTGTCATATTGGAGTTTATCAATCGTGACCATATGAATCAGACAATCTTTATAGCCTGTGCCATGTGAAAGATCGACGACCTGACCCCCTCCAGTGGAAGTCTTCACCAAATTCTTTCGGCAAATGAGTAGTTTACGGCTCTGATGGCTGCAATCTTCATTAATACGCTTTACATTCGCAAATATATTCTCTCCATATCTATGCGTAGCTTTACTCTTTCTGAGTATAGACGTTGGCTTTCTCACTAGACACTAAGTTGCCCTGAAACCATTTGTTTCTTCTCAAAGGCTCCTTCGTTGAGAAGGTGACCGTCTCGAGAATGAGACCAACATTTTCTAAGAAATGATACGAGAAGCTGGCTATATCTTACAAAAGTTTTATCCTAGACTCAGAAAAAAAACTGAGACTTTCTCTTTCCCGGGACCCAGGAAAGAAGGCTCGATCTAACCGAACGGCACCACTGCAAGAACGCGACCGCGTAATCTCAACACTGGACCATACTGCATATACAATCTGATCGTTGATTTCTTAACCAAAGAGGTACGGGTGCGCGTCCAATTGCCACTCAGTTACGAGGTTTATGGCGCCTATCATTTTTCATACTCTCTTTTTCTGTAGGAACGCGTCACTTTATCGAGTCATATGTCGGGCATTGTCGAAAATCCTGACGTTAAGGCGTCAGTATTATTGAGTCCGAAATCTGTCGTGGCCAGAGTTTATATTTGGCCATTTGGAATCATATATCCCGTATTTTTTCACGTTTACTTCAACCACTATGACAAGCATATCGGGGGCTCCGAGTGGACTTTTGTCTATCTCATGTCTTTGATTTCATTGAACATGCTTCTTTGGTTGATGCCTCATTGGAATCTCGACATCGACGCAAAATTCAATTATTTTCCCGTTGGAACTGTGGCCCAGGCTTCCCACATTAAGATCGTGCCCGATCTCAATTCAGGGGTTGGGGAGATCTGCGAAATCCAAAGAGAACTGTTTTCCGACGGCGAGATTCAAACGTTTTTCTTTTTCCAAAAGAGACGTCATTTATTGCTCAAAACTAGCGGGAAGTTTTCTCCTCCTGATTTCAAGGTGGATGAATTGCCTCAGTTGTCCTTCTTCCAAAGTCATGTTGGATTGACTGGGGACTTGGATAAGATGTACAGAAAGTACGGCCCTAACAAGTTCGATATTCCAATCCCTACCTTTCTCGAGTTGTTCAAGGAACATGCCGTTGCACCTTTTTTTGTATTTCAGATTTTCTGCGTGGCCTTATGGTTGATGGACGAACAATGGTACTATTCGATTTTCTCATTATTCATGTTGGTTTCCTTTGAAATGACTACAGTTTTCCAAAGAAGAACCACCATGAATGAATTCCAGAGTATGGGCATTAACCCCTTCCCCATTTATGTTTACAGAAATGCTGTGTGGGAGCAAATCAAGTCTGATCAATTGTTGCCCGGGGACCTCGTTTCGGTGACCAGAACTGGCGATGATAGTGCCATGCCATGCGACCTTATTCTTTTGGACGGCACTGCTATCATGAATGAAGCGATGTTGTCGGGTGAGTCTACGCCTTTGTTGAAAGAGTCGATCAGATTGAGATCACCAAGTGAAAATTTGCAACCAGAAGGACTTGACAAAAACTCGTTTTTGTATGGAGGTACTTCCGCCTTACAGGTGACTACTCCGAAGAACTCTATTGTTCCAATTGCCCCAGATAATGGTGCTTTGGCATATGTGTGTAAAACTGGTTTCGAAACATCTCAGGGCTCTTTGGTCCGTATGATGATCTTTTCGAGTGAGAGGGTTTCAGTTGACAACAAGGAGGCCTTTTTCTTCATTTTGTTTTTGTTGATTTTTGCCATCGCCGCTTCATGGTATGTATGGGTAGAGGGCACAAAAATGGGTAGGGTTCAGTCCAAACTCATTTTGGATTGCATTATTGTCGTTACTTCCGTTGTTCCTCCAGAGTTACCAATGGAGCTTACTTTGGCAGTCAATTCATCCTTGTCCGCATTGCAGAAATACTTCATTTACTGCACAGAACCGTTCCGCATTCCATTAGCAGGTAGAATTGATGTTTGTTGTTTCGACAAAACCGGAACTTTGACTGCAGAAGATTTAGTATTCAAGGGCTTAGCCGGATTGAACGCTGGAGACATCAACCATCTTTCTTCCTGCGAAGAGGCTCCTGCGTCAACCTCCCACGTATTGGGCTCTGCCCATGCGTTGGTCAAATTGGACAACGGTGATATTGTTGGAGACCCGATGGAACAGGCAACTTTGGAAGCAGCTGGCTGGACTGTTGATTACGACGATTGTGTCGAGCGTTCATTTGGACAAAAGACAGAGAAAATCAAGGTGTTGCGTCGTTTTCAATTTTCTTCGAGCTTAAAGCGTTCTTCTGCGATTACTTCTGTGAGCACGATACCAAACAAGAAATTTGTGGCCGTGAAAGGTGCACCAGAAACCATTCGCAAGATGTTAATCGACGCTCCAGAAAATTATGACGAGTGCTACAAACACTTCACAAGAGCGGGTTCGCGTGTGTTGGCATTGGCCCACAAATCTTTAGAAAACAGTGTCAATATCACGAATGTCGAAAGACATGAAATTGAATCACAGTTACATTTCGCGGGCTTCATTGTTTTCCATTGTCCTCTCAAGGATGATGCGATAGAGACAATCAAAATGTTGAATGAATCATCTCATCGCTGTGTCATGATTACCGGTGATAACCCACTCACCGCATGTCATGTGGCGAAGGAAGTTGCCATCACGACGAAAGACGTTTTGATTCTTGACTTTCCAGAGGATCATCACGGCGCCACTGAAGAGCAGAATCTTACATGGAGAACCGTGGATGAATCGATTATCATTCCATTCAAAAGTAAGGATCCTATAGATGTTTCACTTTTCCAGAAGTACGATCTTTGTGTCACTGGTCATTCATTGGGGCATCTTAGTGAACATCCTCAGATTATGGAGTTATTGAAAAACACATGGGTGTATGCTCGAGTGTCTCCTTCTCAAAAAGAGTTCATTTTGACCTCTTTCAAGAGTGCTGGTTATAGCACGTTGATGTGTGGTGATGGAACTAACGATGTGGGAGCGTTGAAACAAGCTCATATCGGTGTTGCGTTGTTGAATGGAACCGAGGAGGGTATGAGAAAAATCGCAGAGAACAGGAAAATCGAAACCATGAAAACTGTTTACTACAAGCAGGCTCAGTTAATGGCCAATTGGCTGAAATCTCCGCCACCAGTGCCTGCCATTATCGCTCACTTGTACCCACCAGGACCATTCAATCCTCACTATTTGACAGCACTTGAAAAACGCGGTGTTGAAATTACTCCTGAAATCAGACAAAATGTTGAAGTCGCCAAGAGAAATGGCACTCTTCCGATTGAGTTTATTAAGGATGATAAAGGAAAGGTGATTTCAGCTTCCGATCTTGCTGATGGAATTATGAGCTCAATGAACACCGGCGATGAGGAGGACGAAGTTCCTAAGTTGAAGTTGGGTGATGCATCGGTTGCTGCGCCCTTTACCTCCAAATTGTCGAATGTTTCAGCGGTAACCAATATCATCCGTCAAGGTCGTTGTGCGCTTGTATCGACCATTCAGATGTACAAAATTTTGGCGTTGAATTGCTTAATCTCAGCATATTCCTTGTCTGTATTATATTTGGCTGGTATTAAGTTTGGTGATGGCCAGTCGACTGTTTCGGGTATCCTCTTGTCTGTCTGCTTTTTCTCCATCTCTAGAGGCAAACCGATTAACAAGTTGAGTAAGGAGCGTCCTCTGAGTGGCATTTTCAACATCTACATCATGGGATCCATCTTGGGCCAATTCGCGGTGCACATTGTTACGTTGATTTTTATCACCCGTGAAATTTACATTTTAGAGCCCAGAGAAGCACAGATCGATTTGGAGAAGAAGTTCACGCCCTCGCTCTTGAATACTGGTATGTTTTTGCTTCAATTGGCTCAACAAGTATCTACTTTCGCTGTGAACTATATCGGTTTGCCATTTAAAGAAGGCATCAAAGATAATAAGGGAATGTACTATGGTCTCTTGGGTGTCGCAAGTTTGGCATTAATCGGTTCTACAGAATTCATGCCGGAGTTGAACCAAGCTATGCAGTTTGTTCCAATGACAGTGGATTTCAAAGTCAAGTTAACGGGCAGTATTCTCCTTGACTTGGGAGCAACATGGGCAATTGAGGTTTTGTTGAAACATTTCTTCATGAACTCGGGTGCGGCTGATATTGCCATGAGGTAAGTGTCTATATCGATGGGCGGCAACTCGGTGCTAATGATCTTGCACCTTACATATTGGACTCTGTCTGAGTTTAATAGATAAGAAATCCAACTTCACATTGAGATGTCAATTTCAGTGTATAATGATGATGTGTGTGTTGGGTTTTCTCTTTGACGGAACCAATCCATATGCAAATTTTATAATCAATAAAGAAAAACATTACATGTGGATTGTAGTGCTACAAATTTACGGGGTGTTTCTCCACAAGATTAGCATCGAGAGGATTCATTAGGTGCTCACCTGCTATAAATAGACTTCCATAAAAGATTCAAACTGCCTACAATCAAGGCACATTTTTTCTTCACACTTCTTTGTTTTGGGAAGAAAAGTGCGCAGAGAAAATTTTGAAAAAGAATGAATTCGTCGAGTGGAGTATTTTGAGAAACGTTGATCCCTTAGCTCTTGCGGAGTTTGCACCTTTCACAAAATGTTTTGCTTTTCTCCCCCTCATGTGCTTTCCTTCCACTCATATGCTTTTCTTGAGAGTCACCATACATTGTAAGTTGATGAAACCATTTCTCTCGCGTAAACTCGTCTCATCCCCGTTCAGATGCTATATCCAACTTAACAACTTCGGTGTCGCTAAAATCTTGATATTTACAAGCTCAAGTCATTTCCATTATATCTGATGCACGGGCTTAAACCAGACGGACTGCTCAAAAGTGTGTATTTGAAATAGTCTTGCTGAGAATGGCACAATAAAAATCCATCCTAGAAATATTGGTTGCCTTTTCGATTCCGGTCACTCTTGAAGAACAATGAGAACATTCGTCATTGGACGTTCCTGCCTTAGTGCGGTGTGGCATATTGGATACATGATTAGGTTTTGAGAAGCGAGAGGTCCTCTTGGCGATTCAAGGTATACACTTTGATCACTTTTATCTCCCCCGCGCTCGTTACCTTCACTTTATCCAGCAAAGTTGCCGAAAGCTCACGAAGAACGTCTCCTATCTCTTCATCTGTCATGTGACTCGCGGAAGAATCTTTGATCATGGAGACAAGTTTACTCATGGGAAACGCTACGAAAAGTTTGCGATGGTCGATGCTTTGCTGGCTGAGTTCGTAAAGGACGTCATACACTGTGCATGATTTACTTCGAATATCGTGTAAGCGCGTGGTCTGATCCAAAGTTTCGTTCTTTTCCAGCTGAGCTTTCATTTCTTTCTGTCTGATGCGTTCTAAGAGACTCATTTTGTTCAGTGAAGAGGTGTTCTTCAATTTGAACTTAGGCAACAGGTTAGTGAGATCAAGCTTGCGTATTTTTCCCGGACTTCCTGTTGAGCCTCTTTTTATCGAGTTCTTCGTCAGATCATGATCAGTCGGTCCTGATGTTTTCTTGGATTTAGGCGAGTGATTCTGACGTATTTGTAAAAGGTCTCTTGAGACGTCGCCATCTATTTTTCCAAAGTCTGCTGCTTTCAGCCCGAAAGGCGTGAGACTCAGTGACCCGGTCTCCGTAAACGACGAGTCTTTGTATGGTTCAGCCAAATCTGAAAGATTGACGCGTTGCAGTGGAGCTATTTTACTGTTTGTGAGACGCTCAACAAAGTACTTCTTTCGATTGGCTAGTAAGGTTGCAAATCGTAGAGGAGTTACCCCGCTTGGAAGATATACTCCAAAGTCCGTGGCACCCAGTCCAAAGTGAACAATTTGATACGCATCTGGGTAGTAAGATAACACAGACTCGAGAGTGGTCCTATCGATTCTTCGCTTCGTGAGCTGAGTGGCCTTTTCACAAAGATCCTGAAGTTTTGGCACAGTAATACTGGCACAGAAATGCAAGCTGAGAACAGTATCGAATGCCGAGAAATTTCCTAGAAGACCGTGCTCTGCATCATGCGGGAAGGACATGGAAATTTTCAGCTCTCAATGGTATATCATGATTTACTGGTTTCCTACATCAGTCCAGACGCGCGCGCGACGCGATCTCTCGGGCAGGTGCCGGATGCGACTTTGGAACGATAAACTAATTATTAGTTTGATAATTTTCAATGTGAAATTATCTTGTTTTTTTTTTCAAGAACAATCACTCTCAGCTAATTAACAAAAGTAGGTTATCAAAAGTAAAAAGTAGATTAGTACAACTCAGCTGCTAATTATCATCTTACCGTAATATTTGAAAATCCTTCATGTGAACTTAAAGAAGAAAGCCCTTGTGCTCAACTTCGGCAGCAACACCGTCTCAATTGCGTACTCGGACTTGTTGTTCAAGCAGTCGTCAACCTCATGCTTGTTGGGTTTCGGCTACTATGACGACTACCGGATCTTGGGTGATGTGTTCTTGAGACATATGTATGTCTACTACGATCTCACGGATGAGACTATCTCGGTGGCGCAGGCCTCTTACCTGCTTTGGTGTTTGAGTTCCCCATAAGTTTCAATGAATGCATTCCTGCAAGCATAATTCTGGAATCGAACAATTCAGCATTGTAACACTTCCGTAAGCCCACTCACTCGTTACGTTTCACGCCCCGGTCAAATTCTCTTATAGACTATACGACGCTCGCAACAATAAAAATGTGAGCTCAAAAAAACCGAGAAGTAGCGATTATGCCGTAAACCTCACTCTCGCAAGCCACGAATCACGCGATGATTATGACATAAAAACGCGTCGCCAATGCAGCCAAGGTTCGCGTGGCGGGCGCGTGACATCGAATTTCATCCTTAATGTTTTTGGCAACAATTCAACATTCTTCTTTACATGGAGAAAACTCAAAAATCGCGATTATCTTGGATTTCAAATGCACTTATTGTACAAATCTATCCTTTGAATTCTTTTTTCAGGCAATAATGCTACTAGCAAAAAAGACATCCACCCTTATGCTCCAAGTTTGTTTGTTTATCTTATTCATACGTTGGTAGAAATGCTATGATCAGAGAATGTGCATTTAGAATTGGCGATTTTTCAAAACGTTCTTGAAATTGATGATTCGATGAATTATTGAATCACCAAAAATAATCACTTATAAATGAATGAGTTGTAAGTCATGAGTAGTGTATGCGGACCATCAAAAAGCTCCAAAGAGATGAACAAAATAAACGTATGTGAAATCGAACGTCATCTTTATCAAACAAATCGGTATTCTCTTCATGATTCGAGCTTCAAATTTTAATATTAGTTTGAGTCGTTTAATTGCATATAAAAAAGAATCGATATTCATAATTATATCTTGACCACCTTGAAGATGCCGCGCTCGCCGCTGCACTGCTACACGCGCCGGAATCCGTCTTCGCCTTATCCGTCATTTGACCCATTACCTCGAGCTAATACAGCGTGAAAAATGGCAGAATTCGTGGACTATAAAGTCACACTTCATCTCAAGGATGGATCCGAAACGCACGGATTTATCACTCATGTGGATGGCTCGCAAATCACACTAGGCACTACGGTAATTGAAAATGCGAAAGTCAAGGATTTGAGGGTCCTTAAATTACCCCAAGAAGCAAAGCACAAACGAAAGCATGTTGTTAATTTGCCTCACCTCGATGATGCCATCATTCTGGTCTCTGGCGCTTCCTCGGGAAGTACCACACCACAAGCAGCAAAAAGAACCCCGGATTGGATATCCAATGTTGAGGAAATCAAGACTTCCCAGGACTTCGATTTTGCTGCGAATCTCGCCATGTTCGACAAAAAGTCTGTTTTCGCCGGCTTTCAAAAGAATGATACGGTCAGCGCCCGCGACAGGCTCGTAGGACACAACAAGATTGACAACCAACCAAAAAGTGCCGATGACAATATCAACAACGATGAGATGGTCCTCTCGGACGACAGAAAGGATAATTGGAACAGTATTGGCTCTCTTTCTCATCGGCTCTCGCTGCCTGTGAATGCCAGTGGGGTTCATTCGAATAACAAATATGGAAGCCGCGATGCCCCAAGGTACGAGTTCACTTTCGATGACGACCTGACTTCCGTTCCTCTCGCATCACCTGTTCAGCTCTTGGAGATCGAGAGAATAGTGGCTGATAGCTTCGGTATAGACTTAAAGACCTCGGTGGAAATCTGCGCGACGAATCTTTACAATTTGGTAGTGACAAAAATCCTCGGTGGATCGGTGCGGTTGAGCAATCGCAAAAACCACAATCTACCACCTTTGGTTTTATTATTAATTGGTGGCAGCCACTGTAGCAGTAAGGCATTTGCTCTAGGAAGGCATTTAACCAACCACGGAATAAGAGTTTTGGCCTATGTAATCAACGAGGAGATCCTTGAGGCCGATACGCTTCATCAATTCGAACTTTTCAAGAAATGTGGGGGCAAAGTGGTAAGTTCCCAATTCTCCGATCTCTTGGACATTCTCAACAACCAGCTCGAAACCCCCGTGGAACTCGTCATTGATGCTTTGCAAGGTTTTGCTAATCAGTTGACGGATCTCTTCTATACCCCTGAGTCTATGGACTTACTAAAACAAGTGGTGCGGTGGACAAACGAGCCAAACCAGAAGTTCCAAATCGTGTCTTTTGACATTTCCTCCGGTATAGATGGAGGCTCTGGCACCATTGCTGATTCACTGCTCAAGATCCACAGTAACTTTATAATTTCACTTGGTGTTCCAATCAGTGGTTTGCTTCATGCTTACAATAATGGCTCGCTCAAAGATGACATCTCACACTATGTGGTGGACATTGGCATTTGTAATGACGTTTATGGCACTAAACCGTACTTGCGAAAATTCGACAAATTCTGGTTCTGTGCTGAGGGTTACAGAAAATTGGAACTAATTGCTGAAAGAAGTACGTGAAGGAATATTGGAATAGTGAAATAGAGCAATGTGTTAAAATAGCATTATATGGCGGATATTTGGCGACTTTTCGAGGACTTGAGCTCGCCCCACTCAAGTATCATTCTTTGACGATAATAATCTGGAAATAGAAAAAGAATAGAAAATCTAGGTCTTGTCACTCTATTCTTCTCTTTGTTTAGCTCTTTACAATCATAGACTAGGTGAGGTTTCATCTTGTACTGCACATTGCTGTTTTTTTTGGACACCCTCGTTTCTCTGATTTCACAGCGGCTCTACATCTCTTCGTACCAAACAGGTCCATCGATTTAAAAGACCTCGAGAAAAATTGAAAAGACGCGTTCCCTTGTTTTGATTTGGCAGAATTGGTTCTGATCGCGCGATTCTCATTAACCCCTTTTCTTTTTTTTGAGACCAAACACAGCATCTTGATTCGAATCAGGTACATTTGGGATGGCTCTGAAGTTTTCATTTCCCGACAACAATTTCTCGGCGAAGAAAACATTCACAGGCCCGTATGGCCCTTTGCAAACTTCACGAGAAATAGAGGGACTTTTTGGAAGCAAAGGCTCCACGAATGGCGAAGGCATTCCTCCTGGCCCTTCAACAATGAATCTTGCTACTGGTTTGCAGCGCCCTATTAGTGGTAATGATCTTCTTCTACAATCCGATGGTCTTTTCGGAAACTCCAATTTTTCATCTCGCCCGAGCGGTTTTCTCAGTTCCGCCCAAATTCCGCAAAGCATGCAGAGGAACATTCAACCACCAGCGCAGACAGTGGATTTTCATGGACTCAAACCGGTGTTAGATATTTATAAAACAGGAAAAAGCACAATGGGGAACGGGACCCAGCAGGAATCAAGAAAAAGAAGTTATCCTGATTCCGTCGAGGAATCTACCGATTCTAAGTCGTCTTTCGTCTCACGTTTGGCCAAGAGATTCCATATTTTCCGATCTGCGGCGAAAAAACCAACTACCCATGAGGGCGATGGAATCTTTGCTCAAAGTAGTACCGTGGATGACATCCACACTCCTAGCAGCATCATAAACAAAGGGGCGCAAATGCCATCGGAGCTATTCAATCTTGGCGATTACAAAACTTTGCACATCAAATCTCATCCACCGCGTTTTTCTAATATCGACACATCAGCCGTGTTCAAAAACAAACGTAGGCGGGTGGTCGGACAATCTTCGTCTCTCAGCGAAA
Organism: Metschnikowia chrysomelidarum; assembly: GCA_030582795.1. Classification (NCBI taxonomy): domain Eukaryota; kingdom Fungi; phylum Ascomycota; class Pichiomycetes; order Serinales; family Metschnikowiaceae; genus Metschnikowia; species Metschnikowia chrysomelidarum. The sequence continues at coordinate 134,954 of JAJMGZ010000248.1, read as the reverse complement.
ATTCCGGGGAAGAAGCGCCGGAGATTCTCAGTGCCCCTCTTATTTCACTGGTGACCGATTCAAGAGTGGTCACCGAATCTCAAAACAAAGATACTGGAAGCTCTGATGTAGCTGAGTCAATTAGCATCACCGGAAAAGAAGGTGACTACTTTTGCTCGCCAACACTTGAGACTCTTTTATCTTTATCGCCAGTAGAGCTTCACCAAGTGACAAACTTTATTGTTGGCCGCCGCGGGCATGGCCAAATCTCATACATGTTCCCGGTTGACCTTTCCCAATTATTTGAGCGCTGCCAGAACAACCTCACCACCATAGAAAAGGAACTATTCGGAAGAATTGTCAAGATAGAGGGTTCTGTCGTCCGAGTGTACGACGATGATGGCCTCATTTCACCGGAAATGGGTCATGAGCTCAATGTTCCAGCGACCATAACTTTGAAGGCGCCTCACAAAAACCGATCAATCGAGGATCACATAAAACGATTGCAAAATATCGTGGGAATGAGTTTCTTGATGTATGATCCCGTTACCTACAATTGGACGTTCACTGTCAAGCATTTCAGCGTTTGGGGTCTCATTGATGACAGCGAGCCAGAGGATGATGAGACTGAGAATATGGTCAGATTGAGAAGCATGAAAAAAAAGCAAGACAGAGATGAACTGAAAGCGTCTATCGTGTACTCTGCTTTGTATCAAAGCGAAACTTATCGAAACGAGTTGAAGCGCCAAAAACTTGGGAAACACGCAGGTGAAGTTCCCGGGTCTTGGGAATTTGATTCATATGGTGGGGACGATGGTGTTCTCCATGCCAAACAAGCACTGGTTCAAAATGAAATTAATCAAGAGTTAAATGCCTTTCAAGAGAAAAAGTATGCTCTTGCGCTTGCTGTCAATGCGAGCGATATCACAAACGACTCTGATGATAATTCAATTGTTGAGGCAGACCAAGGACCTGTGCTCGATGAATTGTTCTTGTCCAATGACGTGGGCAATCATGACTACCTCACGCAAATGGTAAGTGGCATTCCAAGAACCGATTTTGTCGTAGACGAAAAGGCTTACGAACCGGACGTTCAAAATGACACTGTTTTTGATCTTTTTAAGGCCAATAACGTTCAGGGGGCTCCTGAAAGCTGGATCGTGCAGCTAGAGCTTGCAAACAGCGTCGAATCATCCTTAGCTCCTCCGTCATCATTCTGGAAAAGCCGGTCTCCAGTGCTCTTTTCGGCTAACGAGATTTTATATTCAGGTATAGGCGAGAATGGCCTCAACACCGAAAAGTCGACAAGTCGCAACACCATCGAGCACAAACCATCAATGACTTTCTTGGAGGACAAAAATTTGAAGAATGCTTCTATTGCCGAGAGTTTCAACAAACTCATATCGAACTCGGATATCGAGAAAAGAGAGGGTGGATATCCTCAAAGTCAATTCAAAAAGAATTTCACGTTTGCATCGATAAGTGAGATTCTCGCAAAGGAAGCAGACCATAAGATGATCGAGCTAGCTTCCATTCTTTTCGATGATCACGACTTTGAAAACTCGGGTGAGAGGTCCCAGAGTGGTCTGCAGATTATCCTTTCGAGAAAAACCTGCAATCTGGACAGGAAAACAAAATTAGCATCCTGGCTCAAACACTTCGATAGAGAAAACGAGAGGAAAGCTGGATCTGACCAAATTGAAGAAACATTCGTGGCATTATGTCAAGGTGACTTGAAGCGTGCCGTTCATCTTGCAACAAACGCCGCCAACTTTCACCTTGCCTCCCTTTTAACTCTCATGGACTCGAATGATGATACAGTAAAATTTATCGCATCTGAGTATTTGCTGTCGATGAAGACGATCCAAGGTGGTGTTCATGGGTCTATCTCGAAGATTTATAGACTCTTAGCGGGTCAGTTCGACTCCTTTCACGGAGAACTCAATGTAATGGAGCTATTTGGATTACACCTTTTCTATGGAAGCCCTTCGGAAACTGTGGAGTCTGTTATTTCCAAACTTCCCCTTTCATCAAATTCATGCAGCATGAGTGAAATTCTCAACATTTTCTACGCTTTGAAGACCCATGGTCTTGAGAAAGCAGGAGAAGATGTTTGTTCTTCAAACTTGAGCAAGCTCCTAAAATGGCTTTTGATCTCGAAATTGTTTGTTTTGAGCCCGAAAATATCACAACAGGATACAATTAAAGATGAGATCACCGTCGCACTCGCATATGATCTCGAAAATATGGGATTGTGGAAGGAAGCAGTCTATGTCAATTCATGCATGATAGATGAGCAAGCTCTGAAAACCAAGATAAGAGATATTGTGATAAAGAACTACTGTGATGTCTCTGATGCAAAATTGGATCAAGAATCTTTTTTGATCAATGTCCTCAAAATTCCTGATGCCTTGTTATATGAGGCGCAAGCGATTGCCAAACGCAAAACGGGGGATTTGTGGGGATGTGGAGAAGCTTTAGTAAGTGCAAGTTTGTGGCAAGATGCACACGACTTGATTTGCGACGAGCTTGGCCCAATAGCGGTAATCGAGGAGAACTTTACATTGATAGCTCGACTCAGGGCAATCACACTGAAATTTCCTGAACACGGAAGCATAATCTCCAGCTGGAATCAAGGAGCAGGATTTTGCTCCGAATATTTTACTGTTCTCGAGAAAACCGAGAATTCTAGTGCAGTTGAGAGTTCGACAATTGAGTATCTTCTCACCAATGGCGCTCACTTGAAAGCAAATGAGTCGATGACGTTTGCTTGCTCGCAGCAAATTCTAGCAAAGAAAATCGCCGATATTTCTCTCGACCATGGTGAGAAAGTTCCCAACCTTCGCCAGAAAATTCTAGCGCTAGCGAAAGGTGAGAACGAAGAATGTTACATTCGCGCGCGTCTAACTAGCGCTCGGACTTCTTGATCTCAGAGCTCGCGAAAATCCATACACCCCCAGCACCCTCTGATGAGTAATCGGGTCCTGCGCATCGTAATGCTCGAAGGCAAAACATAATGTTTCCATTAACGGACGCAAAGTACCTAAGATATATAGATCACTTAGATTAATTTGAGCCAAAAGCGCATTATCTCGCATTTTGAAGAGAACATTATTTGCTTTTTTTTTTAATACATTGCTAATAGAAATGTCGCCTGTTCCTGAGCCAACGGCGTCTGAATTAGTGGCACCTGAACCTGAACATTGTCCAGGACCAGAGTCCGAAAACGCTGGTAAAGGTGATGCTTGCGCTGGCTGTCCAAATCAAAGCATATGTGATTCTCTTCCGAAAGGCCCAGACAAGGATATGGACATAATCACCGATAGACTCAAAAACATCCGGCACAAAATCTTGGTCCTTTCGGGTAAAGGCGGGGTTGGAAAATCAACATTCACCTCTATGCTCGCATGGGCTTTGGCTGCCGATGAAAGCTTGGAAATCGGTGCAATGGATCTTGACATTTGTGGACCGTCTTTGCCCCGAATGCTTGGATCCGAGGGCGAGACTATTCATCAGTCCAATTCAGGATGGTCGCCCGTATATGCTGCAGATAACTTGGGTCTCATGTCGATTTCCTTCATGCTACCGGATCCGGACTCGGCCATTATATGGAGAGGCGCAAAGAAGAATGGCCTCATAAAACAATTTTTGAAAGATGTGAACTGGGGAGAGTACCTCGATTATTTGATCGTCGATACACCGCCCGGAACTTCCGATGAGCACTTATCGGTCACGTCTTACATGAAAGATGCGGGAATAGATGGTGCGCTTATCGTAACCACGCCGCAAGAGGTCGCTCTCTTGGATGTCCGAAAAGAAATAGACTTTTGCCGCAAGGCGGGCATCAAGATTCTCGGGCTTGTTGAAAATATGTCAGGCTTTGTTTGTCCCAATTGTCATGGTGAATCTTTAATCTTCAAACCTACCACGGGAGGAGGTGAGAGTTTATGTCGTGAAATGAACATTCCATTCTTCGGCTCGGTCCCTCTCGATCCCAGAATAGGACAAGCGTGTGACTCGGGGGTGTGTTTTTTCGACGAGAATTCCGACTCTCCAGCTGCTTCCGCTATACTCGATGTTGTGGACTGTTTGAGAGATCAGGTCGAGCTTCTGTTGAATGACTTGAAAATTTAGGAAAGCGCTCACAATCAACTCTGTGACACCCAAGTGTGTTATACAATGGATATGCAATTCGTTCAATTGCTCGTGTGTATACATGAATTCTTGAAGCGCTGATGCATTTGATCGTTACAGTTGCCTAACTGTCATCCCTTCAAAAGAAAAATTCCTCTTAGGAATATGGGCCAATAAAATATTGCACCGCTATAATCATACACTTTAAACAGCTGAATAAAGTAAAAGACATACTGGGTCTTGGCGTACACTTTGTCAGATTGTATGTGACAGTTCACAAGCTGGTATTGTGCCTTTATATTTCACCAAGAATAGCGTACCTGGGAGTCGAATTATGGTTTCCTTTTTTCGCCGATACTATCAGGCTCATTTTACTTGAGTGAACGGATATCAACCATTGGGGAATCAGTCGAAATTCGTCCGTGTTCTGCTCCTCGTCCTTGATAAAGAAGAGGTATGGGGGAATTTTAGCGCCATTCCAAGAGAGCAAATAAGGACTTGTTAGAATTGGGTATTCAGATTGCCTTTGATTTGGAGATGCTCAAAGGTTTACATATCTTGTGTATGCAACATAAAAAGCCTCGATGCGATGATGATAGGTGCTTCTGTTAACTGGAAAGGTCAAACTCTTGCTTGGTCGGGAATTATCTGTGGTATCAGCAATACAGCCTCTTGTTGGAATTGAGACAACGCCATTCAAGGAGTGTTTAGTTTCTGCTATTCATGGAAGAGATATTCATGGTATCCTATTCAACTTATTCGTAAACCTTTAGTTCCCTTGAAAAATCTTGGGGCAGTGATCCACAATTTAAGCTACGCTGGGCATGCGGAAGAAGACACAAGTGCTCCTCTCGATAAGTTATCGAGCATGATTAGGTTAGTCATTTTATAGCAAATCCGAAACGTACCAAGCAATCTTTTGACACTCTTGAACCCCCTACTTATTAAAGTTTGACTATATATTTCGTAAGATATATCATTTTTTCCAACAAGAAATCTTCAAAACTTCATAGAGTGTAGTAAAAATCTCTTTGGTGGTTGTTATATTTCCAAGAATGCCAATCGAGGCCGTATCAACGAAACACGACAACAGCACAAACAAAGTACGATGCGAAAGTGGTGAAACCACGTATGGATATGCAAATTGATATATCCAATGACACAATGATCTTCAAAAATGAAATGAGATCAACATAAAAACGCTTGTGGAAGTCTCGGAATAAAAAAAAAAAAAACTATTGTTATGGCCACAATCCGAATGTGACGATTCTTCAGAAAAATAAAAAGACGTCTGCGAAATTATGTTCCACTTCTATTTCGCGCTCAAATTCAGAATTTGCCACAGCTCGTATCTACATTTATTATCCAAAATTGTAAATGAAACTTAATCGTTCTCAAACTCATAATTTCTCGAATCTCACCACAATACATGCAAAAATTTTCAATTAGTATATATACAATGGATTTCTTTTTTTTTCAAAAAGAGAAGTCGCCAGCGCTTCTTTCGACGAGTCGCGTGAGCGGCGAGATTGTGCACAAGTTGATGAGGGCGCCTGAGCAAGCCGCAAATCTGTGTTAATTAGATGATGAGCATGTGCCAATTTCTGTACAATAAATCACGATGAGTAGTATTTTCAGCCGAGTCTCTTCATTTCCAGAAACAAGATCACAGTCTTTATTTTCCGATTTCTCTCATCTCAAAGATGTCAATATAGAGGGATACAACGCCAATATTCACTCCTGGCAAGCTGTGCTAGAACAATGTCTTCTCGATCACACATTTCAATCTAGTATTTGCTTGCCCAAGAATCAACTCAGCAGTATTCTCTCTAGCCCCCAGTATGGCTCGCCCAAATCTCTTGACTTGGTGATCGACACTCTTGTCGATCGGGGTGTGTTCATTCCGTGGGCAGTTTATAGTAAACGAGCAGATACATATTCGCTGTTGTTTTCCGGGCTTGCTCCTGGAAAGTTGTGGCTGAAAGTTGTCGCTTCGATCGGATCTAACTTTTTTGCTGGTAATGACAGTGACAGGTTTTACGTGCATTGGCATATGCTAGAAACGCACGCGACGAAGGCTACAAGACACGTGAACGAATATGTCAAATCTTCTGCCGAATATCTGACTCGCCTTTTCAATCTCGAGATGTTTCAGAACTTCTTGATGAAAACCGATGATAATCTATCCGAAAAGGATGTAGAAGCTTTACTCATATATCTCTCAAGAGATGCTGGCGTACTCAGGCTCGAGAAGGTCGAGATCCAAGACAATCATGGTGTAGATTACATAATCAAGTTCGGCAGAAAAGAACGGCTCAACCCAGAAGACTCGAAAATTCTAGAAATCAAACTGACGCTCGCGACTATTGATAACCGAGTCAAAGTTTTAGAAAAGTATGTTCATGAGAACATCCCGCGCCAAATCCAGCGGGAGATCTCTTCAGGAGCATCGGAAAATCGCAAAAAGGCTCTCTTGACAAAAAAATTGCAGCTCTCTAAAAGCTTAGAGGCAGCTTTGTCAATGTCCAGTAATTTGACCGCTTTGCTAGTCAAAATTGATGACGCGCATGTCAACAATTTAATATTGGACTCGCTACTGTCTGCCAAATCAATCCTTTCTGTGCTTAACAAAAGTGATTTGGTGATGCAGAGTGAGAGCTTGTTGGCTGAGTTGGACGATGTGATTACCCTTACAGATAAAACCTCGGATGCTTTAGGTTTGAGTGGCGGAAAAATCAGTGAAGATATCCAAAAGAGCGATTCGTCAGCCGAGGTAGAAACCAAAGGCCCAGAATTACATGATATCAAGACACAGAACATCGTGCTGCCTATTCAAGAAGACAATGCGAGCTTGGACAAACTCGAAAATTCTGTTCAGGATGATGATAGGAAGCATGGTGATTTATTAGAAAAGTTATCCCGGCTTGAAATAAAAAATTCAGCTAATTTTGATACAATGGAGGCAGACGAGAAAGAAAGGAAAGCGGCTAGTTTGAAGAATGAAGATGTTTTAGCGGCTTAGCGGCACCCTCACACGAGCTTCTCCGCTCGGCACGCATCAAAGAAGTACTTACTCCATGAAAGATTTTATATTGACTTCTTATCATTTTCCGACTCCTTCTAACCTAAAATCTGCAAAATTTGCTGGGTTAAATTGAACAACTCAATCGTTGGATCGTCATACTCGTTCGCCTCTGTATTAATTGCTGAGCCCGAGCTTTGCTGACTCTCACTCAAGCTCTTAATTCCGGTCAAAATAGATTCATTCTCCTTAATCAACGCTTGAATTTCAGTGTTATTCGATTCCAACAACTGCAAAATAGTCCACAATGCGATGTGCTCGAAAGTGGCATTTCCGCTGCGTAAGAACCTAATTAAAAACCCGTAGATACCTTCGCTTGGCAGTGTCCAAGTGCTGAGGATAAATTCTTCGTGATCGTTTGAAACACGCGAGCATAAATTAGCCAAGGCAGCTGCTGAATTGCCGCATACCTCACCGTTATCGCTGAATGTTAAAGGAATCAAAACATCGATTATATGGCTCTCATAAAGTTTAGGCTTGAGATCGTCCGCCAACGCTAAAATAGCAAAACATGCAGAGATTTCCAGCTGCACAGTAATAGGGGCCTTCAAGACCAATTCCTTGCATTTCTCGACAGCATTGGCATTCAAGAGTGCCAACCTATTTCTTTCGCTCGAAGCAGCTAGATTTCGTAACGTCGAAATGGCATGGCATTGGATTTCCTCCAGGTCAGTGTAGTCTAAAAGAGCAACCAATGGTTTCAAGAAACCGGCCTCAATTATCAATGCTTCGTTCAAGGGGTGGATGGATATGTTTCTGATGCAAGCCACGGCGGCAAGCACTAGCGGTTGATGATTGCAGTTCAAGAGTTGAACAAGATAAGGTAGACCACCGGCTCTCACGATGTCTACCTGGTAGCCTGAATCTGAAGCCAAATTTCTCAAGGCAAGAGTTGCTTGACATTGTACACGCGGAGAGGGTGAGTCCATCAAACTCACGAGCTGACTTACAAGCTTTGGTTCTGTTGCTGCCAATTTCTTGCGATTTTGGTCATCGACCGCAATGTTCGAGAGCGCGGTAGTACAATAGTACTGGACATCGGCGTCATCACTTGACAATAATGAGACTAGAACTGGAACAGCGCCTGCGTTGACCAACTCCTGTCTATTCTCAAAGGAATGAGTCATGTTCAACAATGCGCCCGTGGCATTTCTTTGAACGCGGATGTCTTTGGATTTCGCCAACTTCGTCAAAGGAATCAATGCGCCGCTCTTAGCTATTCTGGATTTGTTCTCATCCTGGGTTGCCAAATTGGTGATACATCCGACCGCGTTGCATTGGACCTCGATGTTCGAAGACATCATTTGTCTGATAAGTGGTTCGATGCCTCCCATTTCCGAGATTAACGTCTTGTTTTCATTGTTGACGGCTAAGTTTCCCAAAGCGCCGCACGCAGCTCTCTGAACCTCGGTGTCATTGGACTGCAAAAGAATCAATATTGGCTCCAAAACATCTCTGTTGACCTCGCGGACATCCTTCTCTGTGATTTCAGCAAACGCCAAGGCGGCACTTCTTTGAAGGTCGATGTTCTCGGAATACACCAACGTCAGTAAAGACCTCAAGGGCCCATTGCTAAAGAAATCGACATCTGATCTGTTTTCTAAATACTGTAAAAGGGCAGATATAGCTTCGCGCTCATTCTCGGCTAAGAGAAGTGGTGGGTATCGACCCTCGCTATTTTTAGGTGACAAGCAACTGCAACATGCACCCATTGTGCTTTCAAATGCGTGGACTTACCTGGTACAGAAATATGTCGTTTGTGGATATGACAAGACAGGAAAGAGAAAAATTTCGTGGCTTGAAAAACAAAAGCGCCTAAATTAAATCAAGCTCGAAGAAGTCGAATTTGGGGTGCGTCTGAAATGGGGGAAAAGATGACCTTCTTCTCCGGTGGCTTTTTCTTTATCGGCGTCAACGGGTATGAAACCGCTAGCAACTAGACTTTTGGCGGGCTAAAAACAAATTCGCAAAAAGTTAACCAAGCCAGCCCTACAGAAATACGTGCGGGTTCAGTTTACACAATCGCAATGCTTTCTGTAAAAGTGGGCTTATGGAGGGAAAATGCGGAGGAGTTTATGATTGCCAAGATGGCGTCTGAGAACACGGAAGTGTGATAGATTTCTCACAAACATTGAAAGGCGTGCACTGGCTAAACTCGTAGGGCGGAAAAAAGGCTGTCCGGATCGAGTATGCAGTACGTTCAATTTTTTATACGGACCCTCTTCTTCTGATGAGTGAAAAGAGTCAAAATTGGCTTTCAGAATCCATTCTTTTTTTTTATACCTCAAATCTTCTCAAAAGTTGCCTGGTTTAATTTTTTCGCTTTGGGAAGTATTTCGCAAGTCTAAAGGCTACAGGCAATAAGATATTGGGAAACAAATCCGCTGCAAGCCGTTAACATGAAGCTTCGAGTCCCCTCCATAACCTGAACTTAAGATCGCTTTTCAAACGGGTTCTCTCTTGAAACAATTGATAAGTTACTATAAGCTTCAGAATCGAAATGTTACTCATTAATTTTTGTTTCCTCGAATTTGCAAGAAGACAAGTCGAAACACAAAGTTTGCATATTCTTTTGAAGAATATCGCAATTTTGCTCGTCAAGTAACAACACTCCAGATGTACATGCTATTGAGGCTGAGGCAATGTCATACTTTCGCAAAAGTGGGGTCTCTTCTGCTGTATCTCTCAACGAGACTTGTCCTTAGGTACAAAATTAGTTCTCGGGAATAGAAATTTCCAGAAATTTGAAGCAATCTCAGAGCACATCAAGACTTCGCGAGTAAGCTTTCAGACTACGCATGCTTGATCATGAACCTTGAAATTTCGCGTGGTCTTCACTCTGTCAGTCATCTTTCAACCGATTCAATTCGTGGGAAGTGGCTCGGAGCTGCATCTTTCCTGTAAGATCGCTCTACATTTGGAAGTGTGGCATCTCTCGAAACATGCTACAGTCGAGCAAGGTCACTGAAATTAAATTCAATCTTTCAATTTTTACGGAGAAGTTGTATGCTTTAGTGTTGCAAGCGGCGGTTATTGATACCGCGACACCTAAATTTATCAATTAGCAACAAATGCAGTATGAGTGATTGAGAAGAATTTTACGATATAGAGCAGGTTTCTATCACTCCAGCCACTCTCAAGCTTTGTAATCTTCATGAATAACTGTCGGGAACATAGTCATATTAAACCCAAAAATGCAGCCAACAAAAAATACTGCTCTAATATACACGCCAGTGAGTTTTCTTCATATAGGGGGTTTTTCTCGCCAGGTACTAGTATGGTTTGTGAAAGTTTTGAAAAGCTTTCATGAAGAAATGAACTTATACATATGAAGTAAAGCCGCTAAAGGAGGATCTAACCTCTAGGCCGATGTCACAACCTACTACACTAGACCGGCACTGGGCGAAGTCTTGCCAAGCTTGGGACTGGAACGAACTCTTGCAGGTTTTTTCTATAAATGAATAGGTTTTTAGGATTGACTACATTGACCTGCCATATATGGTATCTTTCAAAAAAAAAGCCATCAACAAGATTGACGTGACTTGATGCACCTCTCGAGGATATGAAAAGAATATAATGAGTGCCGAGTCTCAAACCGAGATTTTCTTGCAAGATGATCTTTCTAGACACTTTCGCATTCGAATAACTATATCATAGAGACTCAGCCGGCAGCCAGCTTCGTACCCCAATGGACAAGGGACCAGCACTCTCAAAACAGGATAATTCCCTCACACAATTGACCTTCTTCAAGGGACAGCAAAGGATAAATACACTTCCTTGATTATATTTGTAGACGTAACTCGATCGAAAACTGTGGTATCACTTACATAAATGGCTTTGCATCCATACTATGTATGCTACACACCTGTATGAAGGTATAGAGTCGAGCGCATTCATGAAAGGCGAACAAGACGAATCTCAAATCTTCAATTTTTTTTTAATTTTCTCTACAAAATATTCTGGTGGGATACTACTCCACTCTCGATTGAAACTTACAGAATTTTTTATGACGATAGAATCCAAAATTTCGCTGAATGCACGTTGTATTCTTGTCGCATCGGAGCTTCGCCGAGTGTCGGTTCGGCTCACTGAACACCAAGAAATTTCGCAGCTGATTGCATGCAGTACCTTCCCTCTTAAACGATGGTGCAAGAAAACCCAATCCATAGCTAATTCTGCACAAAATCGATTGTCAAGTTGCTTTATTTTTACAGCCTTATAAAAAATTTCGGAATGGATTCATATGAGAAAGAAAAAACTCTCGTTCAACTGTCATCAAAAAATGAAGCCAGTCTTTCTATTCCACTGCCTCTTATTTCGCGATCATTTCCCTTTATCGCAAGCCATCCTATGCATCAGGCGCCCCGCAACCCCGAACTTTCTCGGCAGTGCGGCACTTGCTCCCGCACGTCGGTTACTACGGATTTATCCTTCCCGACGCTTCCATTCCTGAGATTTTGTCTAGATTATTATAAAATTGAAAAATGGGCATCAACAATCCGATTCCAAGAAGTTTGAGGAGTGAATCAAAGTATGTTTTCGCATCTTTTTTCCAAAAGAATTGGGGGCTCCAGAGGCTCAAGTCAGCATAGCTAAAAAACTCCATCTACAAGTGTAAGATTTTCACCGCCATTTGAATTGCTACGCCCTTTAAAATCACCCCTGACTTGATTACTAACCCCTAAGAAAAGCTGCGAAAGTTCTTGCTAGTTTCATAAAACCCAACCAGGTCGCTGGACCCGAGCAGGTGATTCCGCCGGAAGTTTTGAGAAACGCCCACGGGTTGGCCATCATCACAGTATTAAAGGCGGGGTTCTTATTTTCAGGCAGAGCAGGCTCGGGTGTCATTGTAGCCAGATTACCGGACGGGTCTTGGTCTCCGCCTTCGGCCATTGTGACTGCCGGTGCCGGTGTAGGAGGTCAAATTGGAGCCGAACTCACTGATTTCGTATTCATCCTCAATAGCAGATCTGCAGTAGAATCGTTCTCTCAACTCGGATCTGTAACTTTGGGAACCAACTTGTCCGTTGCTGCCGGGCCTTTGGGTAGAAATGCCGAGGCTGCAGGAACTGCATCCTTGAAATCCGTTTCAGCGGTTTTTGCATACTCGAAGACGAAAGGTTTATTTGCTGGTGTGTCTTTGGAGGGCTCCGCCATATTAGAGCGTAGAGAAACGAACAGAAAATTCTATGGAAACAATTGTAAGGCAAGAAATATTTTGGCCGGACAAGTCGAAGCACCTCCTGGATGTGAGCCTCTCATGAGAGTTTTGGAGAGCAGGATTTTCTCGAGCAAAATTTCAGACGAGGATTTCTACAACGATGATTTTTATAACGACATACCCGACGACTTCTCGGACTCTGCGTCCGATTTCAGTAGAAGCAATCGAGCCAGAAATCAGTCCTCGCGAAGATACTCCGATGACAACGACTATTCTGACGACGATTACTCCGAAGATCCTTCACGTCGCAGACGAGCCGGAATCAGCTCTCGAAACTCATATGGCTCCTCCTCTAACGAGGCTGGAAATCGTAAGGCTGCATGGGAAGATAACATATACGACGGGTCCTCCTCGCGCAGACGAGGAACGAGCGAGGTGGATAATCTCGGCAACAGACTTGCTAAAACCGGCTTATCAGGGTCAACTTCAAGTCCTTCCAGGCCCTCTTCCAACTCCAAACCATCTTTTGGTGGAGCTACAAAATTTAATGCCAACCAAGCAATTGCGCTTTTCCTGTTCAAGGGAGAGCAACCCGGTGATTTGCCATTCCAGAAGGGTGATGTAATCGACATTTTGAAAAAGAGTGAAACCACAGATGATTGGTGGACAGGTAGAAACAATGGAGTCAGTGGAATCTTCCCAGCGAACTATGTTGAATTGATATGAGGGCAGCTGTGATTCCACGATCGCTCGATATACGATGTATCCATCAAAAAGATCTTTCTAGAGGATTTTCACCGTGATGATGGAAAGGCTAACACGGGATTCTAATTTGTCAAAAGCCGACGCTTTCAATACTGTGAGACTTTCACTTGAGCTGACCTGCGCTGCCCGTTCGACTTCTATGCTAATAAAATAAGATTACGGTGATTCTTTTGATCTTGCAAAGACGAAGATTTTCAAAGCATCGTGATCTTACTAGAATGGCTAGTCGTTGACATAAACTTAGTCTTAGAAATAAACGTCTTAAGATAAGCACATCAATCATTCCCTTGTTATTCTCTCCACAGAAATAGACCGTTGATTGTGTCTTCTTGGCAATGGCGACGAACCATAAGCTCATTGAACCCTGTTTGATAGATCTTCTATCTCTACTGAACTATTCTACTCATCTATGTGCATATCTGAATAGGTGCACCCGCATTCGTGATCAATTACATGCTATACTAAGAACTTGTTTTCTATATACCGATTGAATCTTTCGGAAAGACTTGACGTCTTTATTCCCGTTCAGAATCCAAAACATGCCCATCAGCTAATGCTGCCATATGAATTCTCTACTCTAAACACTTAGCAATCAATAATCCAGTCGCAACACCGACATTCATGGAATCAATCAAATCGTCATCTTGCCGACCCTTTTTCCATCCGACCAAAAAGTCAGACTTCAACCTCAAATTTGTACGGACGCCCGCTCCTTCACTTCCAATAACCATAAGCATGGGCGCCACCTTCATTAGACGAGGGAGTTCGGACAGGTCGACGTATTTGCCTGCCACATGTTGCCGATGCTTCGACTTCATTTCTTGTAAGTCCCCCAGCTGTTCTCGAGAACTTGTTGTGACGATGGTCCAACCGTTGGCTCGGGAAGAATCAATAAACTCAAGCAGACTGCTGGCTTTATAGATGGGGAACAAGTCTAGAGCTCCTGCGGCAGCTTTTGCGGCAACAGGGCCAAGCCGGGCGCTTTCGGATTCGGGGATCACTAGGAAATCAGCCCCGAGAAAATAGGCCGATCTAATGATATTTCCTAGATTCTGCGGGTCAGTGACCCCATCGACAAATATTCCGAGCGGAAACTTCTCAGTCGATGACTCAGTCGACCGTGCAATTTTTACGGAGGTCAGAATCTTCTTATGGCTTTTGGAATCGACAAGATTTACCTCATAATCGCCCGATTTGCCGTCAAATTTGTCGCTTAAAGAGACGACTTCAGGCAACATCAACGGCTTCGTTTCGAGCACAACTCCGTTGTGCACCCCCAAAGAGCTAAGGGTATTTAGCTCACCTTTTGATTTCTTTTCCACTATTCTAACGCCCAATTTTTTTGCCATATCGAGGATCTTCCGCGTTTGGTCTTTAGGATTATGTATATACAATGTGCTGAAGGACTCTCGTTTTCCTGCCGACAATGCAGACTTCACCGCGTGTGTTCCATAGATATACTCGCAAAGAGGATCGAGAGAGATTCTTTCTCTTTTGGGTGGCTCGATGCGGTCGCCCATCTCGTGTTGACGCCGTTGTTCTCGGAAGTATTTCTGCCTCTTAACTTTATCATCTAGCTTCTGGCGTTGTTCTGGTGAAATATTACCATACTTCCTGATGAAAAACTCATGCTTCGATATGCCCTTCTGGTCCCAAATTTTCGTTTCGGTTTTAGGTTTGTCCTGGGTGAAGTTTTTATCGAATTTGCGGGCCCTCGACTGCGAAAATCCAGACGGGAACGCCGGTTTGATTGCCCAAAGGCGTGAATTAGTTTGAAAACCACGCATAAATTTTGACTCTATTGCAATAAAGGGCATTTCACAATTCTTCTAAGACAAAAAAGATACGCGTTGCTAAATTGAATCAGAGAGGTTGCAAGCTATAGCGCGGATGTCATCGCGTAAAGCTGGAACGCGAAGATGTAAGCCTCTAAGAAAGAAAATATATCGGAAGTTGAGGCTAGATCAGACAAACTTGGATGATTTTTTTTTCGAAAATTTCGAAATAATCTTGAATTTGAAATGCTTATTGTGTCGTTCTATAAATAATTCTACACCGGAGAGATTGCATCATGCAGATACCACAAAAAAAAAAGAGTTGGAAACGCGCTCCTAAAAAGAAAATGTATCCTTTGTTAATCTCTGTGCAAATGCTTCTTGCTCAAAATAATACACCTTTCGTGGACGGAACCTCATTTGTACCGTTCGAGCTAATAGCTTCTTTAAGCGCTACCGCCAAGGCCTTGAATGCACTCTCGGCTCTGTGATGATCATTGAACCCTCTCAAGCAATCGACGTGAAGAGTTATGGCGGCTCCCTGAGCAAAACTCTCTAAAACGTGAGGAATCATCTCACAAGATAAATCGCCGATTTTCTCGCGCTTTAACCCCAATTCGACGACGGCGTAGGGGCGATTCGACAAGTCCACCACGGCCCTACTGAGAGCTTCGTCCAAAGGAGCAAATGCCGAGCCAAAGCGCTTGACTCCCTTCACCTGTCCCAAAGCCTTATGGAAGGTCAATCCCAAAGTGATTCCTACATCCTCGGCAGTGTGATGATCATCGATGTGCAAATCTCCCAAACATTCAACGATTAGAGACCACCCAGAGTGCTTGGCCAATGCATGGAGCATGTGATCCAAGAACCCAATCCCGGTCTGTACGTTGATAACTTGAGACAGAGTACTTTGCTTTGCGTGTTCGTCCTTTACCTCGTTGGGAAAGATGGAGTTTTCCACGGCAATGGGGCCGCCATCGAGAGACAACACTATCTGGATTTTGGTTTCATTAGTGTCTCTTTTTATAGAAGC
Source organism: Metschnikowia chrysomelidarum (assembly GCA_030582795.1). Classification (NCBI taxonomy): domain Eukaryota; kingdom Fungi; phylum Ascomycota; class Pichiomycetes; order Serinales; family Metschnikowiaceae; genus Metschnikowia; species Metschnikowia chrysomelidarum. Next base: position 119,025 of record JAJMGZ010000248.1, on the reverse strand, counting down.
GAATCTTTGGGTTTGTGAATTTTGTGACATTTTTATCAATGAATAGTTTTGGACAAGAAACTCTTACTAATCATCAAATGACTCATGAGTTAAGGTGACGGTCTAGAAAAAATCACGCCGCGGCAGGACTGCAAATTGAAGCCTGGAAGCCTCAGGTGTGCGATAAGAAATACAAGATAGATTATCGTAATTTGAGCAACGAGCCAGTAGATAACGTTGAGCTTTGCAATCGATCCATTTAAGCGTACTGAATTAAATACTTCGATGAAATAAAATTTCTTCAGATTGGCTGATCATCGTCATTGATGTGGAAAATAGCACTTTACGTATTACATAAAGCGCCCTATGATTGGACCATGACAATTTCAAAACATTCGATACGAAAGCGGATCATTCAATATTCGTCTCATTCTGGACAATCCGAGGGTTGTCTCTTTTTTATATAACGCACAAAGCTCGGTGTCCACCTCAATGTCCTATTTATTGGGTACTGCTCTCTGATGATTTTTCGTAGTTGCGCAAAAGCCAGGCAGAGCACGAGCGGCAGTTTTATGGCCGCCTTGATATAAAAGATCCGTCATCTGATTAAAGCTCTCACATAATACGGAACTACTAAATTAAAGATTGCATGGAATTTCTTGATGCTCTCGCCACATACCTCAGTGGCTGCTTCAAATTCAATTTCTCCATTCTAGATGAGGACTTCGTGTCTGGGGTTGTTTCCTCGGTCTTACGTCTATCCGGTCAAACGTTCGACAAATAAATCACTCAATGAATTAACAAGTACCGCACACCTCACTTCACTCTTCTCGTCCTAGGTATATTACCAATTAACCGGTATAGTACCCATGCATCTGATGACATGTCAAGCTTCCCGCATATTTTTGTCGATCTAAGGATTTGAACATGGTGGTTGGTTATCGATATAAATACTATTATCATGGATTTCGACTTCTTGGCTCAGCTGACAAAAGAATTATTTTAAGAAAATGAGATCTTTTCAAGAATCTTCATATGCTTGAAATACCTTCTCTTTATACGTTTACAATTGAAGATCAATACTCATAGAAGCCTCCCTTTAAGTCAAACATCACGAGCCTTCAGAGAATCAAATAAAATTTCAAGCAACATATTTTCAGGGCATGAGAAATTGCAAAAGTCCGTGAAGATATCTGAGATCCACCACGCTCCTCGTGAAGACGATTCACGAATCGCGCATAAGAAGAAATCTAGTAGGGAAAGAAGTCTCCAGTTCTATTATTTTCAAATAGCAAAAAAAACTTGTGACACTTTTCAATGCTTCGCATTCTGCAAGCATCATCCGTTTTTTTTTTTTTTTTTTTGGCTAGAAAACTAACTTGAGGAAAAACCGGGAGTTTGGACAATAGGCACATTGCCCCAAACATCCCGCGTTTGCCTTGCGCGTCATGAGCGGCTCGTCTGCCCCTTTTTTCCATATCATTACATGAAGTCCGAACAGAATCAGGTCCCTTAATTATTCAACCAGTCAATAGTAGCAAGATCGTGAGCCATGCTGAGTGTATCTGCATATCAACGTACCAAAGTTATAGGACGAGGTAAGTTCGGAGTTGTTTATAAGGGCCAACATAAACAGACGAAAAAAGTAGTCGCGATCAAAGTATTGGATCTCGATACAAACTATGAGGAAGTGGTAGATGTGCAGCAGGAGATTCAGTTTCTTTCTGAGTTGAGAAACGCTCCCAATGTCACGCACTACTATGGTCTGTTTCTTGACGACACTAAATTATGGATCATCATGGATTATTGCGAAGGAGGTTCCATGCGTACTTTACTAAGAGCGGGTGTCTTTGAAGAACGACATATTGGTGTCATTGTGCGCGAGATTTTGATGGCTCTTCTGGCTGTTCACAAAATCGGTGTGATTCATCGAGATTTAAAGGCGGCAAACATTCTTGTCACGAAAGAAGGTCATGTGCAGCTTTGTGACTTTGGCGTGGCTGCACAGCTCACAGCAACAATGGCTAAACGCACCACTATTGCCGGAACTCCCTTTTGGATGGCCCCGGAAGTCATTCGGGAAGGAGATCATTACAATTCCAAGGCAGATATCTGGTCATTAGGCATTACAATATACGAGCTCGCTACGGGCAATCCTCCATACTGTGATAAGAATGCGACGTGGGCAATGGCAATGATTGAAAAACAGGCACCTCCACGTCTCGAAGGAAGAGAATATCCCACTGCTTTAAAGGAATTCATAGCTCTTTGTCTTGACGAAAATCCCCACGAGCGTCCTTCAGCTGATGATTTGTTCAAGTGTAAACTCGTGAAGCAATACAAAAACTTGCCAACCTCATCTCTAAGGGAAATCATCTCAAGATATCTACTATGGAGAGATCGCCACTCCTCGAGAGACTCGATCATGCTATATGGTGATTCCGAAGAGGATTCGAATGATACTCCCGACCAAATACTGGTAAAATGGGACTTTGACTCCTTGAGTTCCAGAGAATACATCATGGCTAACGATATGCACGACTTTGATGACGAGCGTGACGATCAGGAAGCCAACGGGGATAGTATGACAGCTGATACTCTTAATCTTAACACCCATGCGCCGGATCTGAGATTCAACGAAACGATCACAGGCAGCCTGATTCCTGGCAATGATAATACAACTTTGAGTGCGCCATCCAAAAGTTCTTCCAATCTTGTGAACGGAATACCCTATAATGTACCTGAGAATAATTCCACCGGTGTCCCAAAGTCTCTTATATCATTATTCGAAAAGGACAACTCACCGGAACAAGAGCTCTATGCTCCCGGTAACCTTCAATATGAAATCCCACGCTTACCCAAGACATCTGATCCAGAATCCCACATGGTAAGTTCACCCACTATTGAAATTCCAGACATGGAAACTATTTCACAAATGGGGCCAGAACGCAAGCTTCATCCTCAGCTTAGTTCAACTGCCTCGCGCTCTTTCTCTCGCCATGATATGCCGGCAAACAACCACCTGATGTTGAGCAAACCACCGCAATTATCAGCCCAGTATAGCGGAGGCCTTGGCGAAGTTAGGCAAAACTCTCCAACAATGGCTTCTCGACTGAGAAAGAAGACCATTTCCAACTCCATCAACTCGGGAGCTGGAAACTCCAGATTTCCCTACCTAGATCAGCAAGTTCCTCAAACTCCCCCCAATGTTACGGAGAATACTCGAAAGGAAACACCCTCTCCTCTCGCAGCACCTGAGTCTACAACCGCTAGTAGCCCGTCAAAATCCATGAGACCGCTTCATTCAAGCAACAATCCGATGCTACAGCCCATAAACTTCAAATTGAACTTGGATGTCCCATCTACCAAAATCCTTTCCAAATCTCCCAGTTCTTCCACATCGAGCGCAAATGCAAGTGCAGTCGCGTCCAATTATTCTGACGGATCATCAACAATAACATCGGCAGCTCCGTCCTCAAGCTCAGCAAAGCATCATTCGAAGAGAGAAAGACCTTCGCTTAGGATACAGATGCCGATTCCATCAACCTCGCATAATCTCGTTTCCATGTTGGCGCGGGAAGGGTCCGATTCAAAACGCACGGATGATAATGTGAATCAATTTGGAATCAATCCTGCATTAGTAAGCAATTTCACTTCCATGACTCCCGTCGCAGAAGTAGACAATCGGTTGGAGGAGCGCCTCGAGTCAAAAGAAATCGGTACTGAAAATATTGTGGCTAGCCATAGGCAAAAGAAAGATGTCGTGATGATGCTGGGTCCGAAATCTGCGCCTCTTGCTGGTTCTTTTCTCTCGCAACAAAGCTCAAGTTTGCCTTCGCACAAACCTAATTCAAATTCCACCGCTAGAAAGTTGGCGACTAAAGATTTTGTGAACTTTCCTGAAATACTTCCATTGAAGGGTGACCTTTTTATGGACTCTACGCCATTGACGAAACTTACTAATGAACTCGATCATATGGTCTCCCTGTTCATCAAAGGACTCGAAGCCTTGGAGAACTCGCTATCATAACTGACGATTTATACGGGTATCTAATTCACTGAAGAATTTTTTGTGCAAGCCTTTCCAAAGGGCGAAAGTATTAATGACCGGGATGCTCCTGATTGTCAATCTTCATGTCGTGGTTATCTGGAGACTAGGAATACTCAATCGAGCCTGACTCATAATTTGCATCCAATATTTGCGAAGGCGCAACCAGCTGAAATCAAGGAATCTTCCCCGTAAAGTCTGCTGAAAAAGATCAAGTGACTGTTTATTGTGAAGAGATTTGAAAATACTGTTGTTTTGTCCAAGCAAATGTAAAGATGGGTTTTATCCGAAGCAGCAACGATGAAATTGCGACACAGGCTTTGGAAATCGATGTCCAAAGTTTTGGACAGTAGGAAGCAAGGGGTGAGGTTTCCATATTATCTTTCAAGAAAATCATTTTCGATCCACAAAGACGCCTCATGTCTACATCATCTTCGATGGACCGCGCATAGCGACGAAAGGTTGAATTCATGAAACACTCGTGCAAAACGGTCAGACTTGATTTCCAGAATTCAGCCGAAAAGCCACCCCTGTTCAGTTCGAGTTTTGTCGAATACATGTGGGGAGAATGTTTTCAAAGGACTTAGCTCTTCTTAAAAAGATCAATGGCCAGCCAATATCGAAGGTCGCTTAAGGTATATAAAATTTCATTATGTGTGTGTATTTAGTCGTCAATGTGGATGTAGTCAGTGTCTCAAGTTTCTTTGGTGTTGATAGCGAAAGAGAAAAATCTTTGATCAAAACCACGTTTGACGGATAAACTTTTTTAAGCTTGCGTCAATCGCCATCGATAAATGATCTTTGCAAAATCTATTAGCGAAATCTTGTGGGATCGAAAATATTTGTGGTTTATCTTGCAGCCACTCGAGTCTGCGAAACAAGGAAAAGATGAATGTTGACAATCTGCCTGCAGTTAAAGATATAGCAGAAGCGATATTGACTGATTTGAGCATCAATGTGAGAATCAGATTGATAGCAAGCATTTTGTATGAGTTGATTTTCTGGGGTTAGCAGGACAAACGACATTATTTTACCCCATCTCATCATGTACTTGAACGATGAAAGATACCAGCTTTTACTAGCATTTCTTGAATCCTATACTGTGGAATTTTAAGTAAGAAGCACATTAAGAAAGTCGAATGTTTGGTTTTGATAGCAGAAATCTATCAAAAAGCATTAACTGGAACATAGTTTTCAAATTCTATTTTCCACAATCAACCCATGATAAATCAAACATTTTAGGCGAGAATTAAAATTCCAAAAAATCCATTTTTGCAAATGCATGGTAAATATACCATGATTATATTTTGAAAGCCAGAAACTTCTATTAAAAAAGAAATACCATCAATTTAGATATTTGGCTAATCTCAAATGTTTATGGGATTATCCATTAGAGAAAGATAAAAGTCGCGTGCGCGTCTGGGAACTCACGTGATCCATCTTCACCTATACATGGTGGAAACTTGACCTATCTCAAAGCCGAAATACCATCTTGTATTCAAGAGAGAATGACGACCCGAATGCGCCGCCGTATCACGACGGCCAAAAGAGATGAAATAGAGGCAGAGCAAAAGGCTCTCGAAAACCAGATTATCCGGCCGTTCGAGATTCTAGAGAACTTGCCAATTTCCTTTAGTGAGCCGCCGTATGGACATTACGAAGATATCCTCAAGAATCCATTGACCATAAGGGATTCTGCGGTATTGTACAACTCTCTCATAAGGTCTAGAAATACGTTTATTCATCATGCACCAATGTTTAAACTTCATTGGGTCAAGCAAACAGCATACGCAAGAAAGCTAGCTGAAATGGACAAGGAGAAACAAAAAGAGATCTTGAACGATAAGGACTTAAAACGAAGGTTTGCGAAGGCTACCACTAACTCGTTAGAGGCTCGAACCAGAATTCCAGTTTTGAGCCCAGATGTAAATGCCAGAGATGTGATGTCAAAACTATGTGAATCGTCAATAACTTTGGGTCCTCACACAATGGATATTCGAATTTTCATTGCGAAAGATTCGAGATCCGACAAATCAAAAGCATTGTCTGAAATTTCAAAGGTCGGAGACTCAAGCCTGCCTCATCTAACAAATCAGGGCAGCGGTGAAAAGCCAGGGGATGCTGCGATCAATCATTCAAGCCTCTCCAAGGATAAAGAATCATTGAATACAGATGTCAGGCTTACATCCAAAGCAGAGGAAATAAAACCTGTTACAGAATCAGTAAAACAAAAAGGATCGATTCAGCCCCAGAAAATAGATGGCAACAAAACATCAAGCAACGAAAGTGCCGAGAAATCCGATCAAACGAAACTTCAGGGAGAAGTCCAAAAACTGAAAAGTTCTCCCAAATCTTTAGAACATTCAAAAGTCAATGAATCAGGGGCATCACATCAAAAGATATCGACAAGTCAAATCCTTCCTCATGGGAAGACTCCAGTACTTGAGAATAAAGAGAAAAACCACCTGCTGATTGATGCAAATTCTAAGAATAATGCCAAGGAGAACACGGAGGACACCATTTCAAATCAAGTGCGTAATGCTTCTCCAGCCAGGAATCAGCAAGTACAAGCTGCAGGTCATAAACCACCGAGTGCACAAACTGGAACTAGCATAAATAAGGAAGCATCAAGATCCGAAGTGCCTCTGCCTGCTGTGCCGCCGAATGCCAAGCCAGATGCTTCAAGATCAACCGTCGCAAAACTGTCCCCCAAAGTTGACTCAGCACCGGCAGCGCGCACGCCCTCGACCAATCTTCAATCCATCGAAAACACGATCATGATTTCAAATTTGAACGCCATTGCAAAAATAGATCTTTCCTTGAATGATCTTATGAAAATCGTTGCACTGGGAAAGGCGTCCGAGTCTCAGATCGCACGCTTCAAAAAATACATTGAACGAGCCAAGCAAATGGGACCTCAACCTCAGCACGCTGACCTTTACTTCAGTCGTGGTCTCCCTCTTCCCCTCAACTTTCCCAGACCTTACCAAGAGCGCTCATTTATGGACAGAAGAGCGCCGCCCAAACCAAAACCTTTCAATCCAATGAAGCTCACGGCATTTCAGGAAAAATACCTGCACAATGCCACGTTAGTGTTTGAATTTCTAGAGAACCCAAACGTCCGCTACATTATCCCGCAGGAATCGATCTGTGAAGTACTACCTCCCGAGTGTCCAGCCCCAGCCGAAGCAGAACCCGATACAACTTTTAATGACCTTCTAGTCAGTCATATTTGGATCCATAACATTGACGAGGTGGAGCAATACGAGAAATCGCTTGCGCTCCATGAGGCGGAGGTCGAGAAGCGGAAACAAGAGGAAAAGAAAGTTGGCGAGGAAGCATCAGCGGGAGAAAATGCGATGCATGATACTGATCAGTCTCCAAAAGAAGAAACACGAACCAGAGCTTTAAGAACAAAGAAGAAAACAGTGCCCATAAAGAAGAAAAAAACTCTCGTTGCGCCTGAAGCTCCACACGTCAAATTTACAACCTTTTCATTCACTATACATAACATTCCCACGAGATTCATCCCCATATTCAGAAACAGCATGAAACCTTTCGAGAGCGTCCAAAAGCGAATGGAACATATCCTCAAGACCGGGACCAGAATGCAGAACTACCACCTCTGGTATCAAGTCGATGCGCGCTTGGATGAATCCTTTGCAGAGAATCTCAGAACTTTAGCCGTCGCAGAGGAGAAAAAAATGACTGGTTTCGCTGCCCCGGTAGAGCAGAAAAAAAGAAAGCCAAGAGACAATAAATCTTCACAAAATCAGACGAAGAAATTGAAGGCACAAACTCCCACGGACGAAAAGTTGCAACTGACCAGTTCTCCAGGTAACTTTCCAACTGCAAATACTGCATCGGTCTCAGGTTCGACAAACGAATCAAAAGTCCCTGTCCCGCTTTCGAATGAGAAGGACAAATCTTAGGTCCAAGGAAGTCTAAGTTAAAGTCACCTCGAGTTCCATGCACGTGGTTGGTTTCCAGCAATTAAGTGGCGTATATTTTCAGGCTATGTACAAATACGCCTCTGTGTTCATTTTTTAGATCTGGAAACTAGTCCCAATAAACTCTCCAAAGCAGAGGAGTCTTTTTGATTTCTCTCTGATAAACTGCCAAAGTTTGGATTGGTCGCCGTGTAGCCGCCCAGGGTACTATCCAAATCGGACCGCAGCATCCATGATCCGACCTTTACACCATCTGCGTGTAATCTCACTGAGCCATTTGGCGCCATTTCTGCCTCATTTATTTTGAATGGAATAACGAATTGCCTCGTATTTTTCCCTGGAGAATTCTTTGCATAGTTGGATTGTAACATGGTCGATCTTTCATTGATGTTCGCAATAAATCCACCTATGGCCGCTTCTCTGTCCTTCACGATCCGTCCGGGCAAAATGCTGCCATGTTTCACTCCGTTTGGTGAGTTTGAGAGCCTACCTTTTTGAAGATAAGAAAGCCCAGCCGTTCCCTGAACACCGCTTCTCACGCCTGTGCTGTTTGAGCTATTTGGCCCCTTTGCAAGGTCGCCTATAGAGTGTTCGAATCTCTTTACATAGTCTGATGAGGAAGCGAATTCCTTGATAAGAGAATCAAGCTTGGAAGGTACTTTCAACATGAAAGTCTCGGGGTTGTTTTTGAGGACCCATGTTTTGAAATCGGCGTAAAGGTTTGGATTCTCCATGATGGCCTTTTTCACTTCCCGCAAGGAGGAATTCTGATTGAGGTTTAACAGAGCGACAACGTTTTCGGGATCGTCCGATTTTATTCCTCGCAAGGATTTTGTATTGTCCGTCGCAAATAGAGGGTTTTCTTTGTTGTACGACTTTTTCAATACAATCTCTGATTCCTGGAAGCGCAAGCGCGTGTAGAGTGAACCTCCCTGTTTCTCAACATCAGGAATATTCTTAGAATTATCCAAATCGTTGAACGCAATATGGGCCTGTCCAATCTGCTTTGGCAAGGCTGATTTCATACCATAGTCAGACCGCGAAGCGCTGCTTTTTGGAGTCCAAATCACCTGATGTGTGGGAGATGTGGTGCTCGGACCCCTCAAAGATTTGTTCAATGGTCTTGCCACTTGAGCTAGTTTCGAATGCTTGAATAAATTAAAAAATTCTTGGCTGCTCATGATGACTCGCTGTTTGACGATCTATCTCCGGATCCTCAATTTTTTTCAGAACCTGCTTTCAATGGAGATGTACGGATGTGTTTCTCGTGTCAGATTCGACGCGCAATCGCACCCACGTATTCTGCCCAACTGCAAATGACTGCTAAATTAAATAGGGAAACGAAGTGAACGTTCAACTAGTCAGTTTTGTATCCATCAATAAGAACCATGAGATAATTTTTAGAAAAGCCGAAATAAGAATGCACAATTATAGTTCTAGCACGCATATGAGAAAGTGACACCAAAGCGGTTAAATTCAGGCGCAAAAGACTCGGCATTTAGTTTGAGTTTCACCCCGGTGCTGATTAGGAAATCTTTGTAGTGGCCCACCCAGAGAATTTTGACCATTCGATCACTGAGACTAGTGGAGCCTTTGATGACGCTCGAAAAATCACTTCCTTTTACTAACCTCTGAAACTTCGAGATAACTTCCAGACCTGCCATATCTGACGAATCATAATTCTTTAAAGTCCTGACACTTGTCGGTAAATAGACACTCTGAAAATCTTGAGACATATCGCCCCTACATCGAGCACCCAGATCAATAAGCGATATCGGATCTTGGCTTAGAGCACCTACCCGATCCGTATCTTCATGGGACAAAGGTGTTATACCGTTTTCATTGGTCAGTATTTTTGTTTTTGCTTCACGTTTTGGAGGCGGTTGGACGCTTTTGCGGAAATTAAACAATTCAACTCCAATTGTAAGATTACTAGCGTATGAGAACCAATTGAAATCATATTTCGAGCAGACCGCCGAAGAAACAGAAGTTTTTACGTTGTAAGTAGATGAAACATGGCCCAAAATAGGATTGCAGCTGAGTGTCATCGTGAGGGGTTTTCCAGTTGATGTTGAGCGAGTAGAATATCGAATCGCAGTAGAGAGGCCCGGACTCATTGTCATCGCCGCATACCAAACCTCGGCACCCATTGAAATAACGGAGTTGTCAAACTTCGGGACTGTTGAAATACTTGCTTTCATCGAGGACCCGAAATTGTAGAGGCACCGGAATCCTATGAGTGCTTCGTTTGTGGAGTATATGAACTCGCGAGAAAATCGGGGCGCGTTCTCTTGCAAATAGAGAATCAAAGTTCCACGTCGGGACATTTGTGGACTACTAATGCATTTCAACAAAATCTGGTACCGCGACAGAAGTTTTTGAATGATCATGGCTTCGAGTGCAGAGCCAGGAAAGTACATGCGCCCGTAGAGCAAAGACGCTCTTTTGAAGTTCGAAGTGAAGCTTGGGTTTCTCGAAAATGCCTCATGGGGTTCGATCGTACGAAAGCCAGCAATGGCATCTTGAAGAGAAACATCCTTAGTACCTGCCACAGATAAAAGTTCGGCACTCAGGTAGAGATAAGCTAGAGACCCATTGACAGACTGATGATTCAGAAGTGATAGAGAGGATGCCAGATTGACTGACGCCTGCGAGGAAACATCAAGTCTACCGCCATTGGGGATGGGAAAATTAAGTAGCGCGTTGGAGGTCGCTAAAATGTTCGAGTAGATGTTATCTTCATTCCAGCCCGTAGTCTTGTTGAAACTTTTTTGGAGGTATTCCATGTAATTATACATTGCCAACAAAAGTCTAGGAGTGTGGGGGAAACGCAGAACAATTGAGGCGCGATCGAATCCGAGCGCCAGCCGCAAGCTTCTCAGACATGGGGTACAAGCCAAAGGAAAACTCCTTAAAAAAAAAGAAAAGTAATAAAAAAAAAGGACCTGTTATTGTCTATTCGAATTGTTTTACATGAAATTTGTATGGAAGCATTGTGGCGCACGTGTCGCATACATGATTGCAAGGCCAGTTATTTGTATTGAAGTGAAAATGTCAGTGCTTTGTATTGAGTTGAAAATCTCAGTGATTAGACATCTATGGTATATTTTGTACATTCTGTATTACGTCCAATGATTCAAGTCCTTGATCAAATCATCTATACCCGGAAACACTGGCCGAAATAGACGGCCCTTTTCTTCTACCGTCGCAAGTTTTGCCCCAGCATTTCGAGGTAGGCTTGAGAGCTCGGATTCATCTGCCAAGTAGAAGATGAGAAACTCGATGACTTTCAAATGAAGAAGCTTTTGCTTGTTTTCCTGACAACCTGAATCTTTACTTCCAATTTTATTGGAGGAACCCAAATGTTGGATTAAAAGACGGCACCCACCGCTCGCCTCGAAAAGACGCATATTTTTAACTTCCTTCATAAGCATATGGGTTAAAAGAGACACAAACGAGATAAGTACATCTTCCAGATATACTTTCGAGTCACTATCTAGAAAGGTAAGAAATACTTTCATTGTGCTACCACGACCAAAAAGAGCCCGGGACTCGGGATGGAGAAGAAGAATACCGCTAAGAAGAAAGTTGGCTCTTATGATTACATCATCATCGTTTTCTTCAGGAAATCGAATAAGTGTAGCGTATGACAGGACCAACGCATTTGCGATATTGTACTGAATGTTATTTTGGAGAGTGGTGAAGGTGGCGAGTTTGTGGTCTATCGTTGACGCTTTATGGTACTTTCGCGCTGATGGGGCGAGCCATTTCAAAAGCACTTCTAGTTTCGTGAGACCTAGTGCGATGCAAGAAGTTGAATTGGAGAGAAGAAGATCGCAAATTTCCGCGAGCTCTTTTTGCATACCAAGATAAAGCCACGGTCGGGGGATCTCTCGAAGGGATGCAAAAGTGCGACTGATTAGGGTCTATTTCAGAGAAACGAGGCTAGCAGGTGACCAAAGTTGACCAAAACACCGAAGCTGTTAGAAATTTTCACGGGGTCTTTCTCTGCAATTCAAGCAAAGCTTGCAGCAAATCGGGGCCTGTTTATTCTGTAAAAGGTTGATCCTTTCCTTATTTAATTGAAGTGTAGGAAGAGATTAGATAAGTTTTTGTGTAAGTGAAAATGAGGGTCACTGCGGGACCGGAGTTCTGGAACCAAGACGCGAAATCGGTCGTGCAAAATTGATTCAAGAAAATTCAATTACCTGGATCAGTGCCATGAAATTGACACCGCAGCAGGTTACAAAAAGGTTCTTTAAAGCGAGGCCTGGTCTTCTTGGACATTAAATATAAAGACCTTTCTGTTTAATATCTTAGAAAAAAAGGAAATTGAGAACTGGGCAAATTGTACACGCTCAAGTTTTGCGAGGCACGGCAGAGCGGCTCTCAACTTCTTTCCTCGCACCCGTGCACCGCCGCACTATGCCACAGCCGTATCATATGATCTAGCCCTGGCGTATAGGGGACCAGGATCCGGGTTACTGAAACTCTTTTTAATGCGCATAAACTACCAATTGCTTAGACATATACCTTCCTAAAAATATTGTGAGCTTAAATCTGCAAAATTAGCAAAAATAGTCATCATCTCTAGGCTCGAGTCTAGTGTTTTCTTTTCATGCCTGAGTCAGCCGTTGCTTGGGGCTGCGTGGCCGCGATTGTTCTGTCGGCCATTCAATCGCTTGGTATTACTCTACAGCGAAAGTCACACATTCTTCCTTATCCACACGACATATCCTTGGATTCGATTGTTGATCTACGTCGCGAAAGTGCAATCAGCATAGATCCAGAGCTCTCATGCAAGACCCATAACTACAGACGAAATCTTTGGCTCACTGGATTCCTACTCTTCATTGTGGCAAATATTTTTGGCTCCTTGGTACAATTGACGGCTCTCCCGCTCATCATCTTATCTCCCTTGCAAAGCATCGGCCTCATATTCAATTCCATCTTTAGTTGTGCTCTATTGCCGGGCGAGATGTTTACAAAAAAATTGGCAGGTGGGACCGCTGCTATAGCAATCGGTGCATTCACCATTGCATACAATGGAGTTAGCTCGCTGCCTCCTTCACAGGATCTAGGAACGGATGAAAGATTTCGCATGGTGCTTCAGCAGTTTTTGCAACCCGGGTTTCTCACGTGGTGGGTGTTTACCTTTCTATATACGATAATTTTAGTACGCGTCAACTGGCAAATTTCGGATACCATCCAAAAATTGCAAAAGAAGCAGTGCCATCGCGTGGGCAGGACAATAAGACCAACCAAGGATCATGCCGCGCATTTAATGTTCACCAAAGGAATTCTTTATGGAGTCATAAGCGGGACTTTAACAGCGCATACGTTTCTCTTGGCGAAATCTCTTGTGGACGTGATATTCCAATCCGTTCTAGAACGATCAAGTCCCAAAACTCTGGCCACATACGTGATCTCAGCGATTCTTCTAACGTTCACTCTCTTGATCGTTGGCTGTCAACTTGCTGCTTTCAACTTGGGACTTTCGAATATCCTGACATCTGTCTTGTATCCTTTGTGCTTTTTGGTTTACAACATAATCAACTTGTTCAATGACTTGCTTTTTAACAAGCTCTTGAGCAGCGGGAAAATGAGCATTGGCCAATTGATACTAGTGATTATAGGGCTCACAGGTGTGCTTTATGGTGTCGTATTAATCAGCTGGGATAGCGCGTATGGCAAGATCGACAAAACAAACAGTACCAGTCAGCCCCTTATGGTCGCAAAATTTCCCTATGAACAAGGAGGGGGAGAGGCAACGAAGTATTCGTACGAGGAGAGAGAGATCATTTGCCAATTCAACGGCACTTTTCGTCTGGCAGAAGTATGAGAAGTTCAAATAGGAGAGTTAAGTTTTGGATGAAAACTAAATGCAAAAGTCACGGGTTTCACAATAAAGTACCATTTTCGTATCGAGTCTAGTCTATGAGAGAGAACCATATTTGATTTCAAGAAAAAATGTTCACTAAGCCTGTTTCTATATTTCTGACTCTCTCTCTTCACATTTTAAAAAAATATCGGTAAACATTCAATTATCGTTTCGCGAGCGCTTCTTCTATACACGCTAGTTACTCGCTCACTCAAATTCACGCGATGCATAGTATCCCCCACGCAATGACCCGATCTGAATGACGATTACATCTTACAGAGACAAGGAACAGGTTTTGCAACTACGTGACTTGATCTATCTGAATTGGAATGACCATGAATCTATGAAAATTGCTTTGTCGAAGATTTCGTGCTGGCAAAGCAGGGGGAAGCTTCCACATGCCGTGGATGTGACAGCGTCAATTTTGTCAGCAATGGTAAACGACATAGATCATGGACTTGACAATCAATTGAATTATCTTTCCACAATCTCCGAGATCGTGCTACGAAATGCGTATTCTATGGCCTTAGTTAGGTTTGTAAATGGTATTCTTGATCCGTTTCAACAAGGTGCATTTGCGGTTGCGCTTCTGAGCATTGCCAGGGATATTGGACTTCCATACTACTTCGTTGAACTAAGGCACGCTGCAACACATGAAACCTTACCCTCCTTGGAAATGTTGAGGGCCATGAGCCGAGAGGCGTTGCGATGGCTCCATGAGAAATTTTGGTGTGTATTCGATGTGAAGTCCAAACGCTTATCATCGATTACACCAGTGCCTGATTCCAGATTGTCTACAGCTGACATAAATCAGCAAGTCGAGCTATTTGCGAACTATATACGAGCTAAGAACGAAGATCAGGTCCCAGGTGAGACTGTATCTCGCGAAGGAGTGCAAGCTGCATCGGTGCTCATATCGATTGCCAGAAATAACCGACGCAGCCCTGAGCTTATTCTGATTTTGCTTCTGCATGACTGCTTATGGAGCAATTCCCCGAATTGGGAAGCTTATGCTGACGATTTTCTCAGGTCTTTCGACCCACGAACTCTTCTACAACTTGTATTTGCGCTCACGTCTGCAGCGCGCACCGAGCATTCTAAAATGCCTTCAAATCGTTCTAAACATTTCAGTAATGAAGATTCTTTGAACTGGATATCCTTAATTACGAATGCTACAAGAAACGGTCCTTTTCCCTTTGAGCTACACAACAAAATCTACACTTGCGAAGAGGATGTTTCTCGCAGCATTCAAATTCTCACCTCTCTTCTTCCAGAACAACAAGAAGATACTAAAAATTCAACCGGTGATTCAATTGGTTCGAAGTTGAAAAAAGCGCCGCTGTTAAATGATATTTTGAGCAATTCGGCCACTTTCACAAGAGGTTCCGGCGGCTTTGAGCGTTATCCCGAGCCCCACAGAAAAATCAAGAAAAGCAAACCCAGCCCATTTCTCAAGCAAAGTTGTGATTGGAAGGTAAGACCTTTTGCATACACTAAGTGAACACCTTAGCGTGAACTCCTTATGTCACAAATTCTTGGAAATTCGCATTTCGATGAGCGCAAATCGAGTCATCACTGCGACAGGGCATTGCGAGTGCAAAAGCAGATTCATTGACCAGCCCAGACTGTAATTTTGAAGCTGCCAGAACTGCTTGTGTCTTACGGTACGCTCGGTGCCACCATGCACTTTTCAAAGCATATTAGTGGTACAGATGGAGTTTTTTTTCTTCTAGTTATAATATAGACGCGAGTCAATGTCATTCTCCAAACTCTCATTGCGGCTGACTATTTCAGTCCAATTCTAAAGTTTTAACAAGTTTGAACTTAACCGCGTGATGCAAAACAGTAATTTACTGCAGGGGTTTATTGCGGACCTGCTCAGTGGCTCGAACCTATTCAAGACTCTTTCCAACACACAACGTAAAAACATCCTGTATCACATCCTTCATACCCTCGACCCTGTCGGCGTATACCACGCTCTGAGTGAATAATGTCATGAGACCACGTACGCTCTTAACATCAAGGAGATGCCCCATTTCAGTAAAGCCCTTGTAAATCACCAACAACTCATCCTCCTGTATCTGAGGAAGAGGTTTGCGTCCCAGAATCCTCCCGTCCGCGATAAACCGTCTTACTGAAAATGCGGCCCTGACAGAAACAAATTTCCGGGCGAGATCAGCACTTGACCCATCTTCGGAAGCGATACGAAGCAATTCCTCGAGGCACTTCATGCGCATGTTACGATTATTTTCCACTTCTAATTTTGCCGTCGTCCCAAATGAGTCCTCGAACTTGTAATTTGTCAAGGCGACGAAATCGTCCTCGCCGCTCATCAAATCTTTTTCCGTGGCGTTTGGTCTGTAAAGATAAGAATTTAAATAGATTTTTTCCAAAAATGTTTCGGTCAACCGGCTTTGACTAGAATGGAATAAGACAGGTAAGACCAAAGCCGAGAGTGCTTCATATTGTTTGACATCGGCATCCACATCGTGACTACTCTCGAATGTGACAGTGATGCAGTCAAGAAGAATTTCCCAGATCCGCTCATCGTTTTCAAAATCTCGCAAGTTTTGCTGAACAAGCCTGCGGGTCATCTGAAAAATTAAATTGTTACATCTGATCCATAAGGGTTCCTTTTCGTCTGACGCAACGCCCTGAGCTTTGTTTCGCACAATATTCAAAAAGTCGCTTGTGATCCGATGGAGTCTTTCCTCACGCAAGAGACTTGTGTAATCGCTCAACTTATTAAGTTCTGTTTCAGCATACTCGAAAGAAAGTTGGCCCACAGCAATAAATGTCGGAAGTTTCAACTTGCCGTCGAACTTTGATTTCAACTTCGCCTCAATCCTTCCGCGAATTTCGTACGGATATGCTGCGATTTGCGCTAATTGCTGGATTAAAGAAGCTGCAACTTCTTTATTGTTTCCTGACACGTTGATGTAGACAAGGTTGTCGACAACAGCTTTTTGTAATGGAGATGGCTTGATTGAGTCATCAGCTCCTGGTTTCAACACCGGATACCGTGCACACTTGTTCATCGCAGAAATCACCTGAGTCACTTCAGCGACACCGAAGTCGCTTTTTATCAAATCGTAAAGATCTTTGAAGGATTTGGTAAAGACTGCCAAGGATTCCTGGTATTCTGGATGCACAAAATCGTAATCTATGGGAACGGCTACCCAGAATTTGAAAAGCATGCGAGTAATGCTTTTTGGAACGACTGCCATTTCGCGCATTGGGAGAAGAATGTCCTGATATGACTGGAATACCGACAGGTTTAGATCGTTCCACTTCAATTTGAGAAGGGATTCCATATAATTGAGGAATCTACTCCAGAAATGCTCGCGCATAATATTTTCTCTTTCAAAGTCTGTCATGTAATTCACGAGTACTGAGACAAGTCCAGAAAGTATCAAGTTCAAACTGCTCACTGTTTCATTTTTAGAGGACGTGGACTGTTTTTGCTCAATACTACCCAAATCAAGAAGTTCCGGGAAAACGATGTGATAAATGAGCTTCCAAGATTGGCTCTCGGTTCCCTGAGCTTCGAAAATTTGAAATAAAGTCTGTATGGCTCCCTCTCTCACTTGATTTCTCTCATCTCGAGAGATATGAGAGAGCTTCGCGAGAAGGTAAATATTCAATGCGTTGTACAATGCAACGCTCCCGTCGATGGCACTGGAAAGGAGCTTTTCGAGTTGCGGCAAATCTTGAACGCTCTCAAGACCATCGGTGTCGCTCACTTCCAACTGCGCCATATTCGAATGAATACAATCGCTGATCTGCCAAAAATAGCTCACGGAGCTGAAGGAGATATTAAGGTCGTATTTCTGTGAGCAGAATTTCAAAAGCGTATCCATAAGCGTTTTGAGCTGCTTGAATGGTAAAGTGGTGAGAAACTCATCCAAAATCATTCTCAAGGAGTCGAACGAAGTCGATATAAGCAACTTGATTTTTTCCACAAGTTTGGAATTTTGATCGGGTTGGCCATCAGTGCTCACAAATGCAGTCTTCAAAATTTCAAATACCAAGTCCCACGAGTTTACGTAGAACTTGTCATAGTCGTCGATTAGACTGTGTACCATTTCGAGCGCCGTCAAGTGCATCTCGGTCTCACAACCCAAGATCAAGAGCTCCTGTGCTCTTCCGAGGTCCAAGAGGCTTTTGAGAAAGCCGAAAAGGGCATCGAGAGATTTTGCGGCAGTCACATTAGTGTCAATATCTGCTTTGAAGGCCTTGCGCGTAGCATTTCCAATTATAAATGTCCAGCTCTTGACAAGATATAACCTTTTTTGGTTCCCCAAAGCCCTATTTGTCGCTAATTCTTTAAAGAAATTGGAAGAAACGGGCCATAAGTTGCAGTCGATGAACACAAAATTTTTGATGTCTAAGGTGGCAAGATTCATGATGATCTTTAAGAAGTAAGTTTTGTTCAAGGAACAAATTGTCACAGAACTCGTTTGAGCATGCAAGGGATCCTCGCTATCTTGATATAGCTTGGTGAGTGCAGTGAATGCCTCTGAAAACAGCTCGTATTGATACTCTGAAATGGTCTCTAGCAATCTATCCTGCAAATTCCTTAGTCCGGCCAATTCCTGAGCGCTCAATTTCATGCCACTGTAATTTTGCGGCTCTTTCGGCTGCGAAAGACTTCCATACTCTTCGGGCCCTTCCAAAAAGAAGTTTACCCATTGAAGCGTCGTCCAAATAAGTTTCCAGGATTCCTGTAATGTAGAGCCAAGTGATATTGTCAAGTTTATGAATGCCCGAAGACAAGTCACCTGTCTTGAATTGAAACTGCGCGAAGATAAATCTGCATCGCCCGAAACACCATTCGATTGAGAGCCCTGTTTCAGTGAAGAAGCATTGGAAAATTGAGGCTGTATCGTGCTGCTGATAGATTCAACTAGTGACTCCCCGAGAGCAAGCAACTGAGAGGTGTTTCCCTTCTTCTCTTCTTCTGCAGAGGTGGTCTCTATTATGCATTTCGAGAGCAATTCAAGAAGTTCGTCTCTGTATGCAGAAAGACCCAAGAGCCCAATTGCATGCGTATACTTTTGAAGTGCACGCACTATCATGTGGAAAGTTTCCAGATCCGAGGACGAATAAAGAAACTTTTTGAACAATTTGAACACTTCGGGAAACACGTTCTCGTTAAGTGAGGTGATGAAATCCACATCAGCTTCTATGGTCTCGGCGCTTGCGTCCGCCGAGATGCCAAGCACAAACTCGGATACTCCGTCGGCAAATCCAAGCAATGCCCTGTAAACAAGAAATGGCGCGTATAGATCTGGAATGCTTGTTGGAGGTTCTGCCCTGTCCAAATGATCCATCATAGGCGTCTTCAAAGTAGCAGTGCTTTTTGATAATATAGCACCGGAGTACCTCTCAGGGGGCGGGTGTATTGTCTTGTTGCTAAAGAGACCAGAATGGCCTTTGCTTAGGTAAGTATTCATGACGACGAAGATTTCATGGAGAACGCTCTTTTTTCTCTTCGTGCCGTCAAAAAAATGGAAGAGCGTTCGCACAATGTCAAAATTTGAGAGCATGGTTTTGTAGCTTTCGATAACAAGAGCTTTTTCCCAATACGGATGAGTCAGCAAAAACAGTCCATTATTTTCAGCCCCTGATGCGATGGTTGAATCGTCCAAAAAAGTATGATTCATGGAAGCTAAAAGTAGCTCAATTTCCTCACTAATCTCGACGATTTGGCACGATGTCAATAATACGACAATTCGAAGCGAGCGGAGCGTCAATGTATACAGAGGATTGATTGAGGTCACTTGATTCAAAAGACCAGGAACTGTTATTGTTTTGATTACCGATCTCAATTCCACGCGTCCTTCGAAAGCATCTCTGTTCAAAGCCAATATATTTTCCAAGATCTCGAGCGCAGCCTCAGGACGAAACAGAATATCCTTGTCGTTGAAAGATAGAAGCTCTTTTCCACTGACAGCCAAGCTGAGGTCAGAAACGACATGGAAACAGCGCGCCTCGAGACTATCAAGGCTGACTTTCTGTTCATCTATAATGTACTCATTTTCCGTAGCATTTTCCGACTTTTTATGGCTTCGCGAATCATCAAAAACCGAAGAGAAGATTTGCTGGAGTGTGGCGGATGCAGTGTTCGCCACCACGACGTTGGCAGAGCTGGCCAAGCGCGAGGAAACGGCTATTAAACGCACAAAGTGCGTAGATTCCAAAGTGTGTCCGCGAGCAATAACTGGTAAAAGCTGTAAGATCTTTAATTGAGTTTCCACGGGACATGCTATAGTGTCTGCATCGTATAATATATCAATAATCTTTCCCGCATGCTGTGGAGTTAAAGAATTGGAAGATGCTAGCCGTACAAGCGGCAGAAGTGCCGCCACGACCAATTTAGCGCTTCCGGACTCTAAAGCCAAAAGGAAAGGCGCTATGAGTACCGTTTGAGTCTCGCCATTCTGCGTGATTTTGTCATTTCCACCAAGTGATTTTGCCAGACGCTGGGCGCTATCGAGTGCTTGGCGCACATCCAGGTGTTTCCGCTTCACCTCATTGCCGAGCGCGTTGAGTTCTACTAGCACGTGCGCGATAGACGCCATTTTGAGATGCGGAGTTTTATTATGCGAAAATGCGGGATTTTGGCTGGCGGGGGACAGAAGTGATAATATTGATACTTTTGTATGTGGGGTTACGTTTGGGCTTTCGTGCCGGATCGGACGCGAAGCTAGCGGCCACGTCACGTGGCCCAAAGGGGTGTTGATTTTCAAAAGTGATCTTGAATGACGATCTTCTTTTCTATGATATAATCATAGTGGAGAATTTGGTCACATGCCTTGAAGATTTAATTTTGCGATAATGCGTAGTAAAAGAAAAGCCTTTCGCTTTAAGAGTCTCAGATAAAGTACTAGTTGATATCAACGGAGCATCAATAATTCTAATCCCTGATATCCGATTCTTTCCAACATTTCTTCATCAATTCAGATTGATGAATCAAAAACATTAAATCTCGGTCATAAATGTAGATCGTGGGATCGGCAATGTGAATTGAAAAAGAAAAGAATTGTTCCTTTTTTTTCACTTTCTTCGGCCAAATCCGCCAGCCAGTCAAGAGTACTGTAAAGTACGATGTATGATTAGGTCGACTGGTAGTTTTGTAGTGGTATATATTCAAGAAGAATAAAAAATATCGGATACTCTCAACACTCAACACTTGGCGAGAGTTTCGTCAGCAAAGCTAGACGTTGATTGCAAAGAACTCATGCTAGAGAATCTTTTTAGAAGACCACACTTGCAATACTCCCGGAGTCCTTAGTTGAATTATAGGCCGTGGCAAAGTTCATAAGAAGCACGAGGAACTTTATGCTTGAAATGAGGGCTCGCTTTCTGAACTAAACCATATGGCAAAAGACTCTTTCGCAATACCAGCTATGTCTGCACCCGCTACAATTTTCATTTCCCACACAACCGAAGGTATTACCAAACAAAGAAATCAGGCTCTACATGACATAACAAATCTCTAGATTTTGAAGTGCTTTCGATGATCCCGCCACTAAAAACTCCGACGGCCTTAGACACGCCGGCGTGAGGCTGGATGACGAATTTAACGAAGAGACTGATAAAGAATAGAACAACTACTTACTCGGGAAATCTCATGAAAAGAGAAAGGTTTGAAGGACCAGAAAGCATTGGGGTCTAACGGCATAATGTCAGAGAAAACGCATCGCCTTTAATTGAAAAAAGGCGCGGGTGATGCATTGAACATCCCACCCTGAAGTCATGATATTTAAGAAGTTATGGTGGCTTACGACTGCAATTTCTATTTACAATCTTGCTCCCTGCTCTAGAATTGTCCTTGGCCAGCATTTCAGACACTATCTACAAGGGATGCTTCCGTTCGCTTTCTCGCGCATAATCTTCTCCGCCTTGGATTATCCAGACTTTATGATGATATTTTTGTATTTTGCCAAAATATCACTTATCTTTGGATTGGCTATTCAAATATTTTGGGTTCGAGACAACCGGGATGAAGCTTAATATTGTATATTTTACATCATGTTTTGCGCGTGCACTTATAGGAGTGATCAGTACGGGAACATGCAGTTTTGAGCACACTCGCACTGCGAATTGGCTGCAAAAAATTCAGGCTCGGCCTCCGAGGACTCAAAGGTCTACACATAGACCCAAAGCAAGGACTCATTTTATCACATTCCAAAAGCCAAAGAAAAGGATTTGATTTTTTGTTGATCTGTAGCCGATTGAGTTGGGTACATATATGTGGCCTATGGTATTCCAATAATTGTTCTACTCTGATACTCATATTGACAGCCATCCTTGAATAGTGAAAGTTCAATAAGTTACAAGCAACTAAAAAATATGAAAATATGTGGCTGTGGCGCTGAAAGAAATAATGACAGATTGGACTCTTTTATTGTGGAAACTGTAGCACCGTTCTCTCTATCTCTGTCGTTGTACCTGTGGGATTCACGAAGAATGTTGTTTCCTTCCAGCATAAAAAATAGCATTTTTTGACTCTAATTTCTAACTCTACATTGGCGCTTCAACCTCTCGTGCGACTGCCGTCACCCTGCTTATTCTGGGAATCGCCTAGGCTGCGAACATTGCGTTCGGGTACAAAAGAAGACCCTCAGTTCCCGTAGTTCGCAGCCGCTATGTCTTTCTCTTCTTCCTCAGCCACCCCCCAGCAATCATGTCTTCTAATACTTCTAAGGATTCCGAATTGCTCAATACACTTAACTTTTACTTCTTTGCAGGTTTTTTCACTCACATGCTTTTGGGAGACGTTCTTGGCGTTTCACTCTTGCTTGGTGAGTTTGCACCCGCTCCCCCAGCCGCTGCCTCCAATTCTGGTAGACCAGCCCCAGGTCTCAACAGGGTTCGCAGGATACGCCCTGAAGTCAACTGTGGCTCCGTGAGAAAGTTGACTTCTTAATCTGACTCTTGCTCCGAATCCTCCGCTTGCTCCAGCGCCCTGGACGACTCCGCAGCTTTTGTGGTTGTGCCCGCTGTGAAAAAGTTTGGACAGCCACCAGTAGCTGTCAATAAACAGGAATTCGAAGCCACTGGCGATAAATCTGAGGCAGATTCAGCATTAGCCACTACTAATGAGCAGGAGCCTGAGAGTTCTGCTCAACCAGGCGCCGGTACCCATTCCCAGGTATGCGACACAAATCCAGTGTCACGGACAAGCGGAGCAGGCGAAAAGTCTTTCCCTGTTCCAGAAGCGCCCAACACTTGTGGGACACCTTCTGATGACTCTCCTTCTTCAACTGGCCGGCCAACTCAGTTCAAGAAGCAGAGAAAGCAGAAGAGACGTTCCAAGAAAGGTTTAAAGAAGGTAGCGCGCCAAATTACTCCCGAGGTTGGAGTTGATGATGAGGTTCTTCCAGACCGTACAGAAGCTGCTTCTCCCATCAGGTATTTTGAAAGTGCCAAGTTGCTCGCCAACAATCCATTCTCAATCTTGGCTAGCCCAGACTCAGAGGACGATTCTTTGGATGATTCGTTTGACAGGATCACGAGACCAGAGTTTGTGCCGATCAGAACGTCCACTCCCACTGATGAGAGTTGCCCCGCGAGTCCTCAACCAGAGAAATCTTCGATTGTTACAGATTCAGAGCTCACAGCCCCTGAGCCAAATCTCACTGTTGGAATTCCTTCCACCTACTCTTCTGACGCTCCATCTCTCTACAAGCCTGACATCTCCACCCCAAAAGTTTTACCAGTCACTAAGCAGGCATCGCAGCGCAAGAAGCAGAATGCTCGCTCCAAGAAAAAGGCGAAGAAGGCCACAAGAAGGAAGAGCACCTCGGTCAAGACCGAGACTGATCGAGCACAAGAGTCGATTACTATCCCCATTAAATTCTTCCTTGACGCTAAGCCGCTCTCCGAAAACCCTAACTGGGTCTTGGCAGAGCACGACGATGATGAAGCTGCCCATGTTAACCAATTGAAGTTTCTCGTAGAACCACAGCCTGTTACGATTGCATCGCCCACTCCCGTTAGAGTGGTAGATTCTGCTAGACCCCCATCGGTGTCATCCATGATAGTGGAAGGGCCTGAGTCGATCCCCGCGACTCCAATTTCTGAGTGGGAAAGTGACTATGCAACTGAAGAAATCACAGAACCAGATTTTATGCCGCCCAGAGCATCTACTCCTATTGATGATTGTCATACCGCGAAATCTACATCTGAAAAATTGTCAATTGATGCTACACCTGAATCTGTGGCCCCAATTCCAGACTTGACTAATGACACCACCTTCAACTGCCATCTATTTTCGTCCACAGATCCAATGATCGAATGTGATTCTGCTTCAACAACCATCTCTATTACAGAGCCAGCCACAGATACCAAGACGCCCGCTGTCGAGGTCACCTCTGTACTCGCGCCTGTCCGCCAAAAATCCGAGTCATGTGTCACAGACGAAAATATCTCTGTAACTGAAGAAGAAAAGATCGTAGAGGAGAACAGATTTTTTGACTACAAGAAGGAAAAGAGCCCCAAAGCTGGCTTGATTAGCAACGCAAAAGGAATTTTCGTTCTCATTCGCCACAAGGGCGCACTTGAAGCCTTGCGCAAGATTTCCACACCCTGTGGACCAACTGTATCAATGCCTAATACCATCAATGACAAGAAATGGAATGCCCAAAACGGAAACCGTGGACAGTCTGACGCCTTTTCGCTCCTTCGTGCTATCTTCGAAAGAACTCAGGTTGATGCGCAATCCAAAGGAAAAGTTCAAAAGATCATCCAAGCTTTTGCTCAGAGACCGGTTGTCCCAAAGAAGAAAGCCATTGATACAAACCCTTCCGTAGTTACAAGAAGCGAGACCTTGACTTCTCCTACTTCAAATTCAGCTGCAACTTTTCCGCTTATTGCTTCAAAAGCTCTCGCCTTATACCCTTCAGGCTCTTCAATTGAGAAGGCAGAGGGTTTACCTGTCATCACAGTCTCATCGGCGGATTTAGAGTCAGACCAAATTGTACCCGTAAAAGAAGTCGAAGATTACTCTTCGGATTCAGAATTGAATGTTTCTAATGGAAACGTTGTTGAGGCCATAGCCTCTTCTGAGTCTGAAAAGGACAATTTGACATTCTCGAGCCCAGCTATTTCCACATATGTATCGACAAAGATGTTCTCTACGTCTCCTGCAACTCCAGAGATCATCCTGGCTGAGAAACTTGTCGCCAGTTGCAATGAGGAAGCGATTGAAATTGTGGAGGAGTCTCTAGTTTCGGATAATGATCTCACAGATGTCACAAAAGTGAAAAGGCCGGTTGCCGAAAACGAGAAGATCACAAGTAAGACAGTAGTCAAATCACCATGTGTTTTCAAAAAGGTGAAGAGCCCCAAAGCTGGATTGATTAGCACCCCTAAGAGACCATATGTTCCCATTCCTAACAAGGACACTCCCGAAGCTTTGCGCAAGATCTCTGCGCCCTGCAGACCTATTGTTGCAGTACC
Organism: Metschnikowia chrysomelidarum; assembly: GCA_030582795.1. NCBI lineage: Eukaryota > Fungi > Ascomycota > Pichiomycetes > Serinales > Metschnikowiaceae > Metschnikowia > Metschnikowia chrysomelidarum. The sequence continues at coordinate 93,698 of JAJMGZ010000248.1, read as the reverse complement.
TGACCCCTTCAATGACAACAAATGGCATGTTCAGGGCAGGAGACGTAGGCAGTCCAACCTTCGGGAAACCATTCCCACTGAACAAATGTTCGAAGATGATCCTCAGGCTGATACGGACATCCAAAAGCGCAACTCACCTGCCGGTGGAAAAGCCGCTCCCGTCATCCTCAAAAAGGCGTTCAACGCCAGTTCCCCTGTCTTTGCCATCAAGAATATCCAAGCGACTTCTTCTGTGGAATCCCGGCCCGCTATTGGTCTATTGACGAGATCCTCTGAATCTTGCCCAGGAGAAAACTCTGTCAATGAAAAGCTCTCAGTAGCTACTCGGGCCCTCCTTGTGAGGATATTCCGCACCAATTTGAAAGGTGCTCGCGCATTCCTTGTGAGGCTATTCCGCAGTATGTCTTGGACCATTATAAAGTTGGTGATGATGATTAAAAGAAGATCATTTCCCGCTGGAAAATCTACACCGCCTGCGGACCACAAGACACAATAGTTGGCACTGACAAAGTGTCGACCAGTCTAAGCTCCATGTGAATACGTGCTAGGCAACTTGTATGGGATTTTAACGAGCTCATAATCTACACCTTCAGTACCACTTGCATCGCTATATGAAAATCAAATGATGAATGAATATCAAAAGATGAATGTTTCCAACATTTTTGCTAATAATACACGAGCCTAAAAACTCATGCGCTTTTTTGAAACAATTGCTATTAATTTCAATGGTACAAAAACAAAAACCAAAAAAATTATAAAATACAAACGCAAAAAAAAACTTTTTTCTATCTTGTTGGCCACAAGACTTTATATTTAATAGACGTTATTTGAGCTGACTTTCGTGGGTGAACACTGATTTCTTGTCTGCGTTCAAAGCTATCTACGATCTTGAGGTTACCACAATCCAGCTCGAATTCCAATTAGATGCAAATCTGGCGGGATCTGCCGAGTTGGTCATGTCAAGAATCCTCATTGATTTATTACCTTATAAAAATTGGACTTCCAACGGAAGCTTGTGGGTTTGACCGCAGACCTATCGAGACACATTGTCGACCTGTGCATTCACGCATACGTTTGGTGAAGAAAAGTGTAGATCTAATGTTATTTCTTGCACTCTTCAAAATTTCCGCACCTAGAATTGCTATTTTTTTTGGATCTAATTTTGGATTGACACAGCGAGTGTACTCTCAAATTAAGATTATGGTACGTGGGTCTACCTAATCGGGTATGCTCGTGTGTCTTACGTTTGCCTTCCCTAAGTAAGCTCGGTATTTCTGCTACTCTCGTCCAATGTTGCGGGACTCGCAGACTCGTCGTACAAAGGCATGAATGATTATACGAATGAAACAAAGGGCTATAACGTACTTACGATTCTCGAAATCATAACTTGACGAGAGCGATTGTTTGCGGAGCCAAGCGTTCAATGTGATCACCTTGTGCTCAAGAATCGCGAAGAGGGATCACACACGGAAAATTCCTGGAATCCGCAATTCAAATGTGAGCCAGTATAGATTCTAAAAAAGACATATGTGTCAAAGTATGACATAGTTCCCAGTATTATATCAAATGGCAAAAGGCTTTTTTCGCGATACCAGCTATGCCCCATTCCTCTGAATCTTCCTTTTCCCGCATAGCAAATGTTATATGACAAGATGCAATTCTTCTTTCAGTAAAATCTTACAAGTACAAGTAAGATCTAGGTTTATAGTAGTTTTTGATGATCCGCTATGCAAAAAATTTGTGGGACAGAAAGACGCGAACAAGTGGTTGCATAGAGACTTTGACAACGAGAGTGACGAAAATTGCACCAAAAACCTAGTCGATGAATCTAGTGGCTAAGAATTTGAACCTGGAAACGAGAAAGATCTGAACTCCACGGACAGAATGGAGTCAAAACCATGTTATACTTCGTCGAGAGGGGCGAGAAATGACGCGGTACGCCCAGATGTCATCGTGGTTGAAGATCTATGATCTCTATTCACAAGGACTCGCTTGGCTTTTAAATTAAGCACAGCAAACTCCACGCTCAGATTTGGGCCTGCGTGTGACTGCACTGCCAGTATTAAAAATCCTCAATTTATTGTACGATAATCGTGCAATCGTAGGCCGTACCTGTAAGTACGATTATGATGAGATTCGCAATCGTTCGTACGCCCGCACCTTGCAACGCTGATCTGGAGTCACTAGGTGGTACGCTCGATAAAAACTATTTGCTCAATCCCACGGTTGATTATTTTGAATAATGAAGAAGGAAAAGCTTTTCTGAAAGCAGTCTTTTGAACCCTTGGTCCGTTGACTGTCGAATGAAAATGGTGGGACGACTTCGGACAGAAATTACTACAGGGAATGGCGCCACACCTTTGGGATCACGTGATGTGGTTCCTCTTTTATCGAATTGATTCAAACGCCAGATTTCATGAAGTAACGATAACTCTCGAAAGAGAGAACCAAAGCCGTAAGAAAGTCAACTGCTCCATATGCACGTGACGTGCTTTTGTATGTGGACCCAAAAAACTCATGGTGAGGCATTTTTCACATGCGTCTTGTCCCACCCGCGCGTCTGCCTATTTAAGACCACGCGATCTAGAATCAGACACGTCTCTTTTCTTTTTACGCTCTCACGCAGCATCCACTTGGTCCTGGTCTTTTAAAATTTTGCAAGATTTTTACCGACTCCAACAAAATAAGGTAGTGACTTCCTTTCTTTCTATTACGTTCGTTTTTCCACACTTTCATTTGCCACAGTAATTGCGCCTGCACAAAGTCTGAAATTTCAGGTTATACGCAGATCTCGGCAACTTAGTAAGCTCTAGTCTTGGCACCCATCCCAGCGGCAGATCGATTCGATAATCGGGATAAGTGCAGACGCTATTGGTGAAACTTTCACTTCACGAGCCGATACAATCTCATTGATCGTGGATTTCCGATATACTTCACTCCTTTCAGATCCATTTCATTCATTCCAGGTGCCTTTCATTCATACACCGATTCACGCTTATTAAGCATACCCTTCGACCAGCAGCCACTGTTATAGAATTCATAAAAATGGTGAAGCCACATAAGGGAATCACTTTTAGCGGAGAGCACTTCCTCGTGCCCGAGACCCACGATATGGTGAAGACATTATTCGACCCCACAGTCCGCAAATCCATGTTCGAAGGAGTGATTGTAACTCTACTTGTGGCGAATTCACTTGTGTTCTATTTTTTTACCGACTCCAGGCAAAGAGTTAATATTTTCGTGGCATTTTATATCTTTTGGCGTCTTATGTACAATATTGGAATCGGCATTTTACTAGAACAGCAATCGAAAAGATCCCGCCTAGTCAAGATATGCAAAGAACTTCGCCTCTTCTCCTCCGACTCCACATCATTGCTTTCCCGTATTGCACGCAAGGAAATCCAGACCCAAATGGGGAAAAGCTATGACATCGAAAAGCATCCAGTGGACTTCAATACGTGGCTCATCTTCCGTAAAGCGGTCGACTTGATTCTCATGCAGGACTTCACCACCTTCATTTGTCTCTTTGTGGCGTGCTGCATGCGTGACGATTATCAATTTCTCAATGGCCAGCAGCCGTGGCTTATCTGGACACGGTTTCTTGTGGGAGGGTTCTTGATTGTGTTCAACTTCTGGGTCAAGGTTAATGCCCATAACACGATCAAGGACTACGCGTGGTACTGGGGTGATTTTTTCTTCCGCCAGATCAATAATGAGGACTTGATCTTTGATGGTGTTTTTGAAATGTTCCCGCATCCCATGTATTCGGTCGGATACGTCGGCTACTACGGATTCGCCTTGATTTCCAAGTCGTATACTGTATTGACAGTGGCGGTTTTTGGCCACTTTTTACAGATGGTGTTCTTGCACTATATCGAGAACCCGCACATCGATAAGATCTACGGCCCTTCGCCCAATGAAACCAGTCTCATGAAATTGATCAAGCTCAAGGATTTGACCCACTTCGAAAATTGCAAACCGCTCGTGGGATTGGCCAATATCAACTTCATGCGTGCCAGCGACGCTATCAATATCATCAATGTGTTCACGTACTCAATTCTCATTCCCGTGCTTGGACTGTGGTCGGCTGCTAATCCGCGGGCCGTGGGGAAGGTCCTCTTTTATTTAGCCGTACTCATCAAATCTTTGGAGTGTGTTTCCATTGACGCGGCATTGATTTTGCAGAGCAAGTGCAAGTTCTTTAGCAAGTGGTGTTTGGCAAATAGCGTGCCCGTTGAGAAGTCGTTGAACAACTTCGCGGTTTTGTACAATTCTTTGATCAATTTGACGTACTCTGCGTTTTTCGGGTTGAATCTCTTTGAGATTATTAACTGGCGCGTGACTGGAAATGTTCTTGAGATCGACTACTTCCACCTTCGCGTATTCTTGGGAGTCCTTCTTATCTTGACTCAATGCTGGATTAATCGTTCAATCATTGATCTGATTGGATATTTTGGTTGGTTTTACGGTGATTTCTTCGTGCCCAAATCCGCATCCATGCCGCAAAGAGCTCACTTGACAAAAGCCGGCGTATACCGATACTTGAATAATCCCGAGCAGGTCTTTGGTGTGTGTGGAGTCATGGGCGTGACGTTGATGGTCCCGACTTTCGACAACATGTTTATTTGTGTGCTCTGGGTGCTCAACAACTTCACTAGGATCAATTTCATCGAAAAGGCACATATGATCAGAGTTTACGGCGAAGGAGAGGTGCTCCAAGATTCAGGAGTTACCAAGACTGTGAAGAAGCATCTTTTACCCGAGAGCTTTACCAGAATAATTTCGATCCCTGAGCCCACGCAACCGAAGAAGAGAAGGCCCAGCTCTCTTTTCATGGACTCCTTTGACTCGTTCATAAAGGAAATTGGCACCAAAAATAGCGATGAAGAGTTATCAAAGAAAAGCCTCGCAGAGATTTCCCAGAGCAGGTATTTCGCCGACAGTGATTACTTTATGAATATTTCCGGCCTTACTACCACCGAAGAGTCAGTGCCTTACGCTCTTGTAGGAGACGCCATTAGTGTTGAGTTTTCGGCACCTGCAAGTCATTCTGCTAAGGACTGGATCGGCTTATACAAGATTTCGCAAACGTCGCATTCTCGCTATAAAACCTTGGTTTCATCGCATGGTCGCTGGGAATGGACAGGGCCTCAGGAGACCGGAGCCATTGTTTTCAAAGACGAAAAATTGTTTTGGGAGGATGGCATTTACGAATTCAGGTACCACAATGACGGTAAGCACGACGTAGCGTTTGTCACCGAACCGTTTGAGATCAGGTATGCGCAGATTGACGTACCCTTAGAAAAATCACGGGCCGGTGAATTGGCGGAGACCTTACGCGAACAAATATTCACTAAAATCGGTGCTGGCTTCTCGAGCACTACAACGCCAATTTACCCTGTGATTTCTGAGACTACCAATGTTTTGGAGACCTACATAAGAATCGCACGCTTAATCTCCAGATCAACGGGGGTCAAGGTCAACGATCGATTTGTCATTTACAACGATACCGAGTCAGACAATTCCTTTACAATCCACAATTTGGCATTGAAGTTGATTCACATCAAAAGCGCGTTGGCCGAGTTGGCTCACGGAGAACAAGAGGAGGATTTACTGGTCAAGAAACTCCAGTAATACATCTTACTATATATAAAATACATAGAGCGTGTCGGCCACAAGCATGGCCTGTAACATGCAAAACAGCTAAAAATTTATAGAGCGAAAATAAATCTACAATCGTTTGAAGTGTGTAAATGATAAAAAGCTGAAGGTTTCTGCGAAAAGGCTGAGTGAAAATTTTTATTCTATGGAGAAATGCGGGATGTCATGAATATCATTATTTCTGTTTTGAAGAGCCCATTCTTAAACCTGAAAGATCTTGTACAACCATCTGTCGAAAGAAACGTTTGTCTCATCGCACGGCAGCTTCTCTATGAGCGCATTTACTACCGACGTATAAGCGACTCCAGGAGGGCTAATTCGTTCCAAATAAGGCCGTTTAGAGCAAGAACTCAACGTACGAAGAAGGCGAGCATGAGGTATCGGTCTCATGATCCAGCGCATGTCTTCGATCTAGTAAATCTTTTGCGAGCACTCGGGCCTTTACTGAGCTTTGTAGTGGGCTTGATCTTTCATGCACGCTTTTGAAGCAATTCAAAGTTCCATTATCATTGTGAAATTCGATTCGAATGATTTAGCCTCTCACTAGGATTGCGAAGACAATCTTGAATAAATCAATACTTCTCATGAAAAGCATCTTCAGAAAATATCATCGAATGCGCTTTGTTTCTTATTTCGTCGCTAGGTCAAGCAAAAACCCGTTCAAATTTCTCCGCACTGAACCCGACATCTGCTCGCAACCTTCCAACAGCGAGGCTAAGAGCTGCTCAGAGACGCCTTCCTCACTACTGCTGCCTTCTACCCAAATAGCCACCATTTCGTTATTTTGCATCGACATGTAACTGGCGACGCATTCTGTGCCCTGCACGGCGTCGCTTTCGTTGGTTATGAGCGCATCTACACAGACAGACACATCGCCTGAATTAGGACCCTGAATGACTCGCGCGTGTCCACTACTGACCATGTCACGGATCTCGATGCCGGAATCGACCATTGCCAAAGAAGTGCAGTTCACAATCCACGCGATTAGGTTGAGCAACGACGATGTGTTTGCGTTGAAAGAAAGCACGTTCACAAAAACGTCGATGGTCGACTTTGGATATTTCTCCAAGAGAATTGCCGGGAGAAATGCCGTCTCGATGTATGTGCTGATTTTGTGTTCAATGCCGGTGAGCGCCAGGCGACCGTTGCCCTGGGCCAGACCGCCATTGAAGAGAACCTCGTTTGGCTGGGTGACGTAGGGCAAAAACTTGGTTTCTACAGTGAAAGATGCTCGGTTGATGAACAGGCCCCGGATAGGCCTTGGGCCAAAGATGCCCACCTCAATTATGGTATCGCCAACCTCCAAATATGCCAGGCCATTAGCGTTTTTGCTGAGGCCCGTGCGGACGAAGAACTTGCGTACCTGATCACGCGCGGGAGCTTCGATCGGTTCCAGATCAAGGGATTTGATCGCAAGAGAGGGACGCACCGCATCCGCAGGACCTAATATTCTGCGTCTATCCGAGTTCATCGCTAATTAATTGAATCTAATGATTTCTGAAGGCTTCCCACCTACAGATGAGGCGATGGACATCGCGCGCACCACGAAATCTGATGTCACGTGCTCGAAGTTGGGATGTTCTATTTACGTTCTCGGGTGAGTAAACGACGGCGAATATTTATGACTAAATCTTATAGTAATGTATAAATACAAATATTTTGAGCAGATAATCCTGGTCATTTTTAGAAATCACGACAAAAGAGGTGTCTGGCTTCGACTGAAAAAAGGATCACGTGACTTGACACACTTCAACAAGAGTATCATTGCGTGTTTCCATCAGCACTGCTATTCTCGACTATCGCGATTGTTATCAAATATTCGCGAAAGTCCTAACACATTAGTCTCCTAATGTTCTATCGTATCCCGACCAATGATGGGATCGGTACTGCCATCGACGAATTGTTCCACGTGCTTCAGGATCGGTACGACTCGTCGCACCGCGTAGTTTACTTCAACAACACAACATCTGGCGCATTGGCACGGGCACTAAAGGAATGCACTGCTGCATGGGTCCGAGATTCACACCGCACGTCGCAGTTTGAGTACGAACGTGTGACTGATATCTTCGAGTTAGTGGAGAAAATATCTGTGTTAGCGTGTGACTTGGTGATCGTGGAGCACGTCGATGCGATTATGCAGGAGAACACGCAGAAGGATTACGTCGATCAAAATCATGCGCTCGCTCGTTTGATGGCATCGCCGCGTGATATTGTGTTTTTAGACAGCTGGCAATATTTGGATACTTATTATGTTCGCGAGAAATTTGAACTGAAGAAGAAATAAGAGAACGTCTAGACTCCGGTATCACATCACGAGGAAAAATCTAGACCGGTGAAATTCTCGGGATCGTGACTCGATCATTATGGTTAGGATCACAGTCGCAGTCGCACCGCAATGGAATGCAGATGCGAATGCAAATTCTGATGGATTCTTTCGGCCGAGAATTTATCACGAGAAGGGCCAAGAGGATTTATTAAACTAACCTTCCCCGTGATTTGTGATCGCGGGGGCGAGCGCCCAAGTCTAGCGTATATGCTGACCAAGCCCCTGCACCAATGGCGTGTGATGTTCTCGCCCGCACTCGAATTTGCACGAGTAACTTGAGAATGATTAATTGCTGCCAATTAGATGCCGATGGCATCATGCTTGATTTCTCGCTGTGGGACTACTGTTATCTTGCAAATTAAAGTAAGATTACACACTGATCGTGAATGATGTTTAAGAGATTTAAAAAAAAGTGTGTTTGCTGTCTTGATTCGACGGCCCTTCATGTTATATCGAATGGGGGATATGGGTGTGCTATATCCCTATTTTGGCGTGCGATATAGGGGTAATTGAGTGTGCATGTGGCCATACATCAGGCGTGCCGCGTTTCTTTTGATGCCTGCAGATAATCCCCCACCCCCGCATTGCCGCGCGTAAAATAGTGGGGAGGACGCGAGCCCTGGTCACAAATGTAGTTTTGGGCGCCTCATCATGATCAGTCAGCATGAGAATAAAAGCCAGCGGAAACCTTCTTTTCCGCCGAGTATTTCTCCTTATATTTATTAGACTTCATCAAAGCTTCATATTTGGTCATGTCTTCGATTCACGGTGACCTGGACTGTTGGACTCAGTATTCGCTTGAGCCATTATCACCTTGCTCATCTGGCGCCACATTCACAAGTGATAATCGAGCCTTGCCACGGGTATCTAGTGGGCGGCTAACGATTTTGTTACCTAACCTCGTCGATAGGACTTTTGTACATGTCTCCGATCTCGAGGATTTTCTCATTCACAAGCTTGGCAGCAGCGGCGAAATCACGATTCTGCATTTACTAATTTATTTATTCTCGATCAATAAAGATCCTCTCGTCAGAAGCATCAATAACCTCAAACTCATACATCGAGGCCGATCATATTCGATTCAGCGAAACCTCGATCTCCTGAGCCACTTGCCTAGGATCTCGGATATCATTGACATGTTTCCTACTTTCCAGCTCATGGTAACTCCCGCTCCCGCTTGTTCGCCTTTAAAGTTTCCAGTGGACACAATGCTTTCGAAATTAGCAGAGGCGGCTACCAACAAGAATCAGGCTCCAGTAACGTACGCGGAAGCCGTCGTGAAACTATTCAAAGGCTCTTCACGTAAATCATCAATTAGTCGGACCGAATCTCGGCCTGCGCCAACTCGTCATACTCTGAGAGATTCAACGACTGACGTTGAGGACGAACCTTATCTTGGGCCGAAGGCAAAATTGAAAAAGTCTTTCAAAAGAATATTCGGATCATCTCGTGATACCGTTTCACAAGAGCGCATGACGGAGACATTGTTGATCGCATTATAAGCTCCAGATAGGATCAAAGAAGGTTGGATGTTGCCAGTAGCTCCGATGAACAACTGTCGCAATAATCACTCAAAAGTTTGATACTGGAGTCCCATTCATCTGGTATATCCTCACTCTGAAACATTCTCAGCTTATTGATGCTACTGCACGTTGCCAATTCGTCGAATAACCAGTCTTGCCACTCGGAGCGCGCTTCTTCCTCTTCGAGTTGATTGAGCAATCTCAAACCCACGAGCAAATCGTTTCTTCTTTTGGCGATATCACTCAATCTGATGTGCAAACGCTGGCGTTTCTCAGAAGGTTTGGTATTCTGAAAGATTTCGCTCCACACTCCTTGCTTGTAGTGGTTCAAGACCACGGACTGATTTTTGAATGCTTGGAAACACGAAGAACCATTGGAAATCACCATGTTCTCGCTTAGAAATTCTTGCACATCTTTCAAATAGATCTCCCGCTGGATCGCTGTGGGCTGAAGGTCTATAAGATTTTTGACAAGATTCGTTGATTGCCGAGCCACCCAATACTCACGGGCGCTAAGTCCGCCGAGATACACGTTGAAGAGACTCAAAGCAATGATGATAGCGATTAGACCAGCATGAAGCGTGAGACTGCGACAGATAAGCTTTATTGCATTGATTGCCACGAAAAACCACGTGGTACATAGCCGAAGCATATCTGCTATCAAAAGCTGGAAGCCCATCCAGCAAAGAGCAAAGCGACTGAAAACGACCGGATCGACCGTTACTGGTTCGTAAGGCTCATCAGCCACAACTATTTTTCCGTAGAAATATACGGCTTTGAGTATTTTCCCCTTGCTGCCAATAACACCGGCCGCGACATCGATCTCCTTGAGAACGTGTCTGGCATACCCACCGGTAAACACTTTACATAGGTTGCGCGTAATAGGATTGCTTGTTGCATTTTCTCCAACTACCGCCTCTCCATAAATTGCAACTGCTGAACGCTCTGCTGCTATCTTGTGCACGACAATTCGGGTAATAAACTGTATTTTCGGCCCGAAAATCAACTTCAAAGATGACTTGGTGCTTCTGATGCAATAAAATTCATTTTCAACCTGTATCTCTATCTCCTGGTTCACGTTGAGGCTGCCCCTATGACCGCTAGGCAACATGAACGCGGATAAATTGTTTCGGATAAGGCTCTTCGGCTTTCCGGGTAGCTTTCTCCAAGGATTTCTCTCGCTGAATTGGATTTCGACCATTGAATTATGAGTGTTCAAGATTTCCGATTCAGATCCACCAAGAATATGGAATATGGCTTTGGCAGGAAGATTAAATATCTTTTTTTCCAAAAACGGAAGCGAGTTGTCGAAATCGACTGACTTTAATTTGCTGGTGTTTGAGACAGCGCCTGGCGCTAGAAACTCAAAGTGCAGAGGCATTTCAATCGGAAGTTGTTTGCTCAAATTAATGTTTTTCTCAGCGAGAAAGTCCTTTTCGATTCTCAGCAATTTCGTAATCATATCAATCGTGTCTAGGGGAACGTCTGAGGCCAAATTCTTGAAAAGGAAGTTTAGTTTTCTTTCAATAAGCACTCCCTCGTCCAAGAACACTTTCATCACGAGCTGGCCATGAACAAGAGTCAAAGTCACCGTGTCATGAGAGGCTCCAGAAATGCAAGCTGCTTCCACAAAATGGTTGAGAGGCAATTTCAGCATGGATACAAATCCCCTCGAGTGGATATAGGCATACAAATTGCTCTGTGTGATGAAATGCGTGGCCCGAAGTTCTTGGGTCTCATTGGGGGAAAGCAAACAGTGATAAGAGAGAATACAGAATTCCGAAGGACCGACCGACGATTCAAAGAGCGCTCGCATTTGCAAGTCCCGCGAGATCCAGGAATTAGGAAACACGCGAGGATAGATTATCCCTGCACCAATTTGTTTAGTTTGGCTCTGTTCTAACTCCGCCAATTGCCGAGAATTCGCACCCATTTTCATATCGGCACTCAATTGAGCTCCCCAGTTCACCGCCCCGAGAATATTTGCTTCTACTGCAGTCGGAAAGTGAGGCGCATGACCCACCAAACTACCGGCAATAAGTGCCGATTTTGTGGCCATGGTGACTACCGGCAAGTTGATTCGTCCGATGGAGTCGACAACGTAATGGCGGAAGAATGCCTCGTTGCGGTCTAAATGCTTCGTCAATTTCTTCGAGTAGATGGCCTTCCCTGCAAAATTGATGGTTTTCTTGCTGGTGATCTCTCGATCGATGGACGTGTTATTGGCTGCCAGAAACTCCGACACAAGCGGCGGGAGCCTACTGCTGGCGACCTCACGGTAGCGGAACATGGGATCAGAATCGTCGGAAATTCGTAATTGGGCATTTTGGAAAACCTTGAGCCAGCTCTTGAGTTCCCGGAGCGTTTCTGCCTGGAGCACGATCGTGGTGTCGACCGTCTTCACCTCAAAGCAGAAATGGCGGTCTTCATTGGGTGTGTACCGAGCATTACAGAGAAGGACACCGAATTTATCGGTTTCTTGTACAGATTCCAAACTAGGACTGAGAACCAAGAAGCCGAGCACGCCGTTTCGAACGAACGCCCATCGCTTGATCCAGATTGGCTTAGACGATTTTTCGGAGTACGTCTTCATACACAAGTACCCGTGTTTTTCCACTGCTTCTTCGTCGATATCGGCCAATACCCGATTGTTTATGAAGTCAGGTCTATAGTCATTTACAGACTCTGCTGGTGGGTGCAGCGAGTTGACATGAAGCCGGACATTGGCCCTCGCGGTTTCCCATTCCTGCGCCAATTTTTCATCAGCCTTTTTGCACGCATCATGCCACGCCCGTCCGCGTTGATTTCTGCGGCGGATTTCCGCCATCTGATCTTGGTTGAATAAGTTATTGCCCATACTCTCCGAGCTCATGCGCCAAAAGAGGTCGCTCAGCGATACGATCGTCTCGTTGATGGCTTCGGTCAATTTCTGCGTTTCAACCACTAGTTCGAGACATTTCAGCAAGTACTCGAGTCGTGCCTCTGCCAACTGGATCGAGTCTTCGTATAAAAGTGCGGAATCCTTCGATTTCGAAGTGCTCATATGGATCAGGTAGTAACGATCAAATTTCTCCTGGCACGCGAGAAACTCTCGCTTATGTTTACGGTAGAGATTGACCCGCTGATAAAAGTCGTACTTACGCTTTTCGATCGTCAGCACATTGATCTTGAATACAGAAAAAGCAGCCGTCCATATCTTCTTCATCAGTTTTCTCGTATTGTATAATGTTGCTAGCGAGTGCTCTTTATCCACCAAGCTATCCTGGAGAAACGACGGCACTAAATAGTCGAGAAATGTGAGTACGGAGCTGAATTCTTCGACTTTTTGAGGTACCTTGACGAACAGGTCCGCCAACGCCGTGAACCAGTCTTCGGTCTGGGCCAATTGCGTGTCCAAGTGGTTTACCGACGCCCGAAACGACGGCGAGTCCATTGCTGCTTCCTTGAGAGATACCGATACCAAAGTAAACAGACAGTCTTTACCGGCGAAGTTTTGGGAAATCCGATGATTTCTGGCGACCTCCTCCGAGCCTTGCTTCTCGCTAGTGCTGAGAGAATCCCGCGGCATTGCTACCGCTATGGGGACAGTAAAGCCTGGCCGCTGAGGCGATCCTGGCTGGGCGTCTGCAAGAAGCTGGGACATGGTTAGAGGGAATAAGAATGGTCTAGAGTTATTTGTGAAATGTGATTAAAAGACTGCTTAATTTGTTAGCAACTTTAGGTCACGTGGACCGAGCAGGGCCTAGCGTGGGGAAGAGAAAATGTCGCGGCACCGTTAAACATTATGCACTCCTGAATGATTAGTGCCTGAATTTTAATTATGGCTGCCAAATATCATGGCCGAGGTTTCAGATTTTTGAAATGTTTCGTCATGAAATAAGCAGAGACAATGACTCTATTCTAAGATTTATGGTGTTAACAATCGCTGTCTCAATTTTGTTATTCTAATTATCTAGTTCGATTATTCTTTTTTGTAGTATCTGTAGTATCTGTAGTATTAGCCAAAACCGATATTTTTGGGGAGATTCTGTTTCATCAGAAGAAGTCCTTGATAAAAGTACTTGAAAAAAATTGAAAATCGCTTTCAACTTAGCTGATTCGCCGCGAGAACCCCGATGTAGTTTGATAATGGATTACAAGTACCTCAGATCTCATCGCAGAACGGGACTGCTCTATCTAGAGACTGCATTCGAAGTTTCTGGCTGATAAAATGCAAAAGCATTTTTCTAAAGCTAATGAAAAAATTTATGGGAGATGGTATTTTAGTAAAGTTAATAAGCATATGTTCGTCAACATTCGAGCGCTTTTCGCTACTTGTCACATACAATGCTGGGAAAGCGATCTATAGTTGAATTGGTAAGTGAGACACGTAAGCTTTGCTTGATTGGCTTCTTACCTCAATGCAAGAGGTCGAATATCAAAAAGTTTCTCAAACCAAATCGAGTGTCTCCACGTGACCTTCATGAACTATTTTCGGATAAGTTGCATCGGAACTGCCTCATTAGCGCTATAAGTAAAACTGGAAAAATATCACTCTAATAATAAATCAGGCGCAATCACTGCTCAATCGCTACGGGGCCTCTCGCTTCTCCGATCGGACATGTTCGGGGATTCACGGATTTGGTCAAAAAAACGTTTTGAGCGCGTGTCATTTCTGACTCGCGAATCTGCCCATTAGCGACCCGAGTCTACCCGACGCGCGGCCGATCACGCCACGCACCGCGCCCAAATCATGACATCGATGCGAGCAAGCCCCAGCGCGAACCCACCCTTGATTGCTGCTGGACTCCGTAGCACGGATGCCCAGGGATAGGCTGGAGCAGAGAAAGGGTACAAGCAAAGAAGAAAAAAAAAAAGAAAGAAAGAGCTTGCTGAGGCAAAGAAAAATATAAGTCTGCATTGGGAGGTCCGTTGCCCTGATTGTGTCCACGGAGCTATCGGTGAAATAGAGTTTCTTTGCGAAGAATCATTCGTTTCAGTGCGAGTTGATTGTGTCGCTTGAGAGAGTCTCCTGATTTTTTGTGATGGCCGCTCGCTCTGTTTTAGGACGGGCCAAGACAAGCCCTGTATTGGTGAAATTTCCAGATTTCGCGAGTCACATGCACGTGGTGCGGCGCCGTGCATCGCGAGAACCCGGAAATCGGATGATACCCTCAGTGGCGCGATTGTTTCAGTTTCGGGTGTGAATATATATCACGACCGATTTTTCACGTAGTATTCTGTGATCTATCAAAAGTCATCTTTTCTTCTCAGAACTTTTTATAAAGGTCCACATTTCCATCGCACATTATATACGTCTCTCTCCTATCACAAATAACCATCATTATGTCATTTAGTTGTGCTTCCCCCACATCAATCTCCGAAGAGGAATGGATCAATGAAATCTTCTCATTTTCTCCACTTGATCTTACTCAGAGCAATGATATCAAATCTCAGCTAGCGCTGCCTCCTTTTGGCCCTGCGTCGGAACCATTTCTGGGCCACGACTCGCCCCTGGACTCCGATTTCTTTGGCGAACTTTCTGCCGCTTATACCTTGGCCACAACTCCTGGCACCGCAGTCCACTCCCCGGAATTAAAAGCCACCAACCATAAGCTTTTGGATAGCGTGAGCTTGAAATTGCAGAAATTGAAGGAAGAGAATCGTCTCTCTCCCAAGGCACTTGAATCGGTGTTCAATACCCAGGACGTACTTGCCGACCCCATCGATGCGGATTTGACAAAACACAAACACAGAAAATGCAGAACTCCTAGCATACAGGGCACAAGAAGAAGAAAGAGCCTGAGGTCAAAGGCACCTAAATCTGCTCACCACCCTGCACAAAAGTTTTGCATCCAGAAACAGCAAAGCTTTAATGACTATGCACCAACAGCCAACTTCATGATGAACCATCGTCCAGAAGTAGACCTCATGATGACTTCTTGTTCATCAAATTGCTTTTTTGACTCTCCTGCAGTTCCACAAGCATGGTTTGAGACAGAACCATTAGAGGTTTCGAGTAATAAGTATCTGGAAGGTAATGAGGTATTTTTCGAGCCATGCGAAAACCAGATCCCGAAAATTGAAGCTTCCACAACAATCGACATCCCTGATTTCCTTCAATCATCAACAGCTACGAACCTTTATGCATCGGCAGGCCCAATGCAAACAGAGTGTAGTTCAGGCAACCAATTCGATAACACTATTTTGGGGATGGGCAATTATGACGAGACGTTGAGCTTCGACGAGTTTTTGAAAGCAGGTGACACCTCCCAGTAGAAGTGCTTGTCATTTTTGTACTAGTCAACATTTTTATTTATTTTTGGAGCTCGCGTGGCAAATTTGCGATTAGTGTCGTGTACAGTCAAATCGATGGCTACCAAATCGAGTTGATGGCCAGTATATAGAAATTTGGTAATTATAGAAATAAAATTCAGTTCAGAGCGAATATTCAGAAAATGATAAGCAACGACTCGAAAGGAGTCACGGACCTCGAGTACATAGACACCTATCTACACCCAAACATGAACATCCGCCATTTGCTTCAATTGCATCCGATTTTTCCATATTTTATAGTCACCTGGTCAAAAAAAGCAATTTTGGCGGGAAACAAGATTCTAAATGGCCCTTCGCCACTGCCCAAACTTTTATGGGGCCGCTGGCATCGAGAGGAGGCTCTGAATTATAAGTAGGGGTACCTCGATGCCAATGCTTTAGGCCAAGTATCTTATACAATTTCCTATGTGAGAACTATTTCTTTAAAAAAATTATCGAAATTCCAAGCATCTCAAAGAAGTTAATTTTTCTTCAAGAAATCTTGCCTCATGCTCCATTAAGATCGTAGAAGGACACGGCTTTTTAGCACGTGAATATGCCGTTCTTAAATTTGACAAAAAATGTGGCTTACCAATGCTTGTCCTTGGGCAAAGCCTTACGTCCAATATATAAGCATCTTTGTTATGGTTGAATTTAGGGAACTCTTCGTAATATGCATAAATCTTGCTCGGCTAACTGGTAACCCATGAACTAAGCACGGAAAAAAAGAGATATAAGATTCGCCATCACTGGGAGAAAGACGCAATCTTTTTAATGTAAAAGTTATTGTTTGCCAACGACCGAAAGACTCAGTACGATTTTGACAGACAATTAGTTAAGAAAACTGGTAATTCCGGCGATTCAATTGAGGTGTGTCTCTGCATCGCCCTTCTCATTTACACCTGAAAATAACCGATGAATAACGCCACTTAGCGCTTTTTTATTACTGCGTTTATCAAAATCTTAAATACTAATAGCTAATATACAAATGCCCTTAGAAACGGCGGTTACCCATAGGCTCCGAGTTCGAGCCACGGCCGTAGCCACCACCTCCGTAGCCACCTCTGCCACCGTAGCCGCCTCTACCACGGCCTCTGCCGCCTCTACCACCACGACCGCCACCGTATCTGATGTGCGAGCCGTACGATCTTCTGTCGAATCTCTGCAATTCAGGAGGAATCTCCTGCTTGGCCTCTCTCATGATCTTGCACAAGTCTCCACCCAACTTGGAGTTGGCATCGGTGAAAAACGATACAGCCGTACCGAGGGTGTTGGCTCTTCCGGTTCTTCCAATTCTGTGAACGTAGTCCTCAATGTTACCTGGCATGTCATAGTTGATGACGTATGTGATACCCTTGACGTCTAAGATTGTTAGTATACTTCTTTTTGGGGCAATACCCAGCTCAGCGATGACGGTGTCTACGTGCAAAAGAAAAG
Organism: Metschnikowia chrysomelidarum; assembly: GCA_030582795.1. Lineage (NCBI taxonomy): Eukaryota > Fungi > Ascomycota > Pichiomycetes > Serinales > Metschnikowiaceae > Metschnikowia > Metschnikowia chrysomelidarum. The sequence continues at coordinate 76,457 of JAJMGZ010000248.1, read as the reverse complement.
GAGTTCGATTTGTATTGATTATATAGAAAGCACGGTTGAATTGGCCAATCTGCATAGAATTGTGAAACGTAAATTTGTCGCTTTGATGCTGATGAAAAGTCCCTGGAATCACCCAGTGCACTTCCCGTTCATGTCAAAGTTCTTTGTGCCGCCTGTTAGTCATAAGAAGAGAATCCGCTCACTGGATCTATGTTCTCGGTATCACCCGAGCCATATATGCATTGTCTCTTCCTCATGGCGCCAAAAAATTCAGTCTATTCCATTTCGTTGTGTTTCAGATTGCCCTCGATTGCATCGAGTTTCTTTCGCAAATCCCCTCTTTCGAGGTGAAGCTTTCTTATAATCTCCTCTAGTCTCCTTTGACGACAAAAAAAAAGAAAAAAATGACACAAAAAACCCTGGCCAGCAGGGAAAAAATGATTGTGTCAGGTCGTCTGCAAGTGTTTTTGTTGTTCCCTTAACGCTTGATAGTGTCATCCTAAACTGTGGTTAGTAGCAAAGTGCAAAACAAATCGAAATACATACCAATACCTCTGGCGGCCACGTCGGTGGCCACCATGATAGGCGACTTGCCTGATCTGAACTCACGCAAGACCCAGTCTCTCTCGTGCTGGTCCTTGTCTCCGTGGATGGCCAATGCGGGCCAGCCATCCTGTCTCAAGTAAGAAGTGACCTCGTCACAGGCTCTCTTGGTCGATGCAAACACCAAACACTTGGCCTCCTTGTCGGTAGTGGCGGTCTCCAAATGCTTGATCAATCTGTCGCGCTTCTCGAACTCTGTGATCACCTCCACGAGCTGAGTGATGGTGTGGGAAGCGGACAACTCCAATGAACCGATGGTGACCTGAATAGGGTCCACCAAGTAGTCTCTGGTCAAGTTCTTGACCTCCTTAGGCCAGGTAGCCGACCACATCAAGGTCTGACGGTCGGGTCTGATCTGGTCGACGATCTTACGAATTTGTGGCTCGAAACCCATGTCCAACATTCTGTCGGCCTCATCCAACACCAAGTAAGTAACTCTCTTAAGGTTGGTCTTGCCGGTCTCCAACATATCGATCAATCTACCTGGGGTGGCGATACAGATCTCCACACCTCTGGCCAAATCTCTGATCTGTTGACCCTTTGGCGCACCACCGTAAATACAGGTGTTTCTGATTCTGGACGACGAACCGAACTTCGAGCACTCGGTCTGAATCTGCACCGCCAACTCTCTTGTAGGTGCCAACACCAAGACAATAGGGCCATCGCCGGGCTTCAACAATGGCTGGGCGTTGATGTGAACGATAGAGGGCAAACAGTAAGACAAAGTCTTACCGGAACCAGTGGATGCAATACCCACCATGTCTCTTCCGCTCAACGCCATGGGCCAACCCTGGCACTGAATAGCTGTGGGCTTAGGGAAGCCCTGCTGCTTCACCTCACTCAAGACGTAGTCGGGGAATCCGGCCTCATCGAAAGAAGTAATCGGCTTGGGGATATCCTGACCCTCGCAAGTCATGTCGTGCTCCTTACGGAACGCGGCTACCTCGCTGTCACTACGAGCAACGACGTCTGGGTGCTCAGTGTAGAAGTTTTTCTCAAACACTGGCAACGAGTCCATGTCCCACTCGGGCGTGCCCAACTCGATTCTCTCCTGCTCTCTTCTGCCGCCGAAACGACCACCGCCTCTACCACCTCTGTAACCGCCACCATTTCCGTAGCCGCCGTTACCACCTCCGTAGCCGCCACCGTTTCCGTAGCCACCACCGTTGTTGTAACCGCCAGAGTTGTAGTTAGAATATCCACCGTCGTAAGACATTATGTAATGTAGAGTGAAAAGAAACTATTTGTTAATTAAGGAGAATGAAAGGTGGAGCGAAGTCGCGCGGTTTTATAGCTGGGGTGCGGCAGCGAGAAAATTAATTTCTTTACCGCGCGAAACAGAATGCGATGAGATGGCGCCATGCAGGCAAACAATAGGCTGGAACTGCACCCTCGAAAGACCTGCTCCCATCTCAAAAGTAAGAAAAAACTAGATATATCACTGTATTTTTTTGTTTTGCTCTGTACTACTGAAAAGTATTTACCTGGAAACAGGTTGAATCGAGAATGACTTTGAAAAAACTTTTGATTATCGCTCGCTGCAGACTGCATACTAGAGATAACAGTGGCGGTGTCGAGAGATGCATTGCAGGGGATGGACGCGGCAGCTGCACTATGTTTCATGAAATCGCTGGAAATGGATAATTGGTCGAAACTTTTCAGAAGTCTCTTCAATAAACAGAATTTTTCAACCTCTTTTGCCTAGGAATTTGTGTAAAATTTTGGACCGTGTTAGTTGGCGAATACGTTGACGATCCCAACGTCCGAAGTGTTTTAAGGAGGAAAATTAGGGGCTTTGGAAAGTCAAATGGTGCTCACTGCTCAGTGAAGTGTGCTGTCGTATTGCAGAGTTCTTGTTCCTTCGTAATTTTCTCTCTGAGGGTTTTAAGTTATTTCATTACGATCTGTTTTTTTGAAAGAAAATTAGTCTCTACGGTCATTTATATTTGTTGAATCATCCCATTACAGATTAAGCGTGAAAGTTTCCGGCACGAAGTCTTTTGAGGATAGGATCTGCAGATGATAGGGGCTGATTCCGAAACTTAGAGTTTGACTCTTTTCATCAACCAAAGCGAAATCGTTCAAAAGGCGCAAGCACTAGATTTTTTCTGTGGAGATAAAATTTTTATCTGTCAAAAACCCGACTACATATGAGAAAGTACTTTTTAGATTGGAGAATAATAAAATCCCGCAATTCCTCGCGCACCAGAATGCTTCTCGCGCTGCTTTAGGGTTTTAATTCTGGTTTTCGGCGCCTCGTATCCAAAAAAAAAAAAAGCGAGCGTAGATGTGCAAGATTGTATGATAAGAGGCTCTTATGAATAATAAGTACTTGTAAAAATGCTATTCTTGGCTTCCAAGAATTTTTTTTATGTTGTTGTATATAGATTTCTCGGTACCTAACTCATCTTTAATAAGGTGAAGAGCGCTATTGGATAGAACTAATGAAAGGCTCGTCGACATCGAAAAAAAACCAAATTTCCCATGTGAAACATGAATAACTCCAGAGTCCAATGGTTCGTTTGACTCATTTAATGTGGTTGTCATTCGAGGTGGTTCGAATGCATTCTTTTTCCTTCGACGTCGTGCATTGAAATGCTCGCGTAATTCATTACTAAGAAGTTTGCTTCCCAAAGAGGAGAAGTCCGAGGCCGCCGCATGATCGCGATAGCAACCCTGAGGTTATATAAAGACGCTCTCCATCCTTTACCGTATCTCAATAATTCTTTCTATCACGAATCCCTGTCATAATGTCCAAGGTATGAGAAACGATCAATTTCACATTCGCAAACTCAATTGCTAACAGCAGTCATTTGCCGATAAGGACGGTGCCTTCAGAAGACAAGCTTCGCAGTTTCGGAATTTTATTTCCAGCAAAGCCGGGGCAAAATTCCCACCGGAAGCAAACAGATATCACTTGTACGTATCGTACGCGTGTCCATGGGCACACCGCACGCTTTTGGCAAGACAACTTAAGGGATTGACCTCTCTCATTTCTGTATCTGTCGTTCACTGGCACATGGACGATAAAGGATGGCGGTTCCCCACCGGCGCAGAATTGAAGGGCCTTTCCGCCGGCGACGAATCCTTAGGGACTGTTGACCACTTATATGGATCGGAAAGACTCAGAGATATTTACACCAAGGCCCAGCCTGGTTACGATGGCCGTATTACTGTTCCTGTGCTCTGGGACAAGAAATTGGAAACGATCGTCAACAACGAAAGTAGCGAGATTTTGCGCATGTTGAATTCTGAATTCAACAGCATCATTGACTCGAAACACGCGGAAGTGAATCTTTACCCCGAGGAATTGCAGTCCAAGATCGACGAGCTCAACGGTTGGATCCAGGACAATATCAACAGTGGAGTTTACAAGTCCGGGTTTGCTACTGCACAGGCCGTATACGAAAAGGAGGCCCACAACTTGTTCAACCACTTGGACAAGGTTGAAGAGGTGCTCAAGAGCAACCAGGAGAAGGACCCTAAGAATAAGTTTTTGGCGGGAGATGTATTGACCGAGACGGATGTGAGAATGTACACCACCACGATCAGATTTGATCCATTGTACCATCAGCATTTCAAGTGTAACTGGAAGATGATCAGACATGACTACCCTTACATCCACGATTGGTTGAGAATGTTGTATTGGAAGATTCCCGGCTTCAAGGAAACTACCCATTTCGACCACATCAAATGGCATTACACTAAGTCTCATGCTGGCGTCAACCCCCACGGAATCACGCCAATTGGTCCGAACGTCAACATCATGCCATTGTAATTGATTAATAGCACACTTCTAATTACTTCCTAAAATACACAATAAGATAAGTGAATCCAACAGGACACGAGATCGTAGAAATAGACCCAAGCCTGGTTAATAAATGGTCGTCTACACGAATGTTAGTTGTCAAAAGTAGAGCCTAAGACCTCAGATTTTCAACCTTCTGGATCCCGCTTCGCGCGGCTTCGCTTTCTATGTATGTCACTACTCACCGAATGCTGACTTATGCCCAAGACAAAGAATATAGTTGGGCCTAATGATCAAGGGAAGAAGCAGAAGATCAGAATTTTGTTTAGGTCTCAATGACAAAGAGCAAAAAGTAAGAAAGGATAAAAAAAAATTTATTAATAGCACGAAAAGACAACAAGGCAATTGGCGTGGGGCATTTGGTAAGTGGTTAAGCACCTACCCTGATTGCTCAAGTAGTGGTAAAAAAACGCGGGGTGCTGGGCGCGGGGAAATTTCGGCTCGTGAAAGGTACGGGTTTGAGGGAGATGAGATAAGGAAGAACTTCTCCAGAACCCCGACACAAGAATAGAGGCAAAAGAGAGAGAAAGGAATATTTGAAAGCTTTTCAAAAGTATACAAGATTGTGGGTCTTTTAATTCCAAGAGATTATGCTAGTATTTCCTATGTATATATCGCGCACGTGACGCACTTAATGTGCACTTGAATGATATGTGTCTGAATAGATTGGGCGGCAAATTGAAGTTATTTCTTGAGTATTGCCCTGTTCATCCAGTGGGTTGTTTTTTTCACTGTTCAATAAATACCTATCGGGAAGTGGTCGCTCGATTGATGTTGGCTGACATCTGTGATATCCTTGAATGCAGGATCTCTGCAGACCATCACGGGCTGCTCGCGGCACTGAAAAAAGGGCCATCTCAATCGTGATCTACCAATTGATAAAGAACTCACACAAAATGGCCGAAGAAATTGCTGATATTCCCATGGACATCGATAACGAAGAGCAGGAGTATGATAGTGAAAAGATTCGGTTGTTACCCGGCTCGTCTGAGGATGGCACTGCTGCGTCCTTCCAGGTGATCGATGAGGACCACACGCTAGGAAATGCCTTGCGCTATATGATCATGAAGAACCCAGAAGTTGAGTTCTGTGGCTACTCGATCCCACATCCTTCCGAAAACAAAATGAACATAAGAATCCAGACCTACGGTAACATCACCGCTGCTGAAGCTTTCCATCAGGGCTTGGACAATTTGCTGGAGATGTGCACGCAAATCGAGGACACCTTTACTGAGAAGTTTGAGGCAGGTGGTTTCAACGTGGTCGAGCCGTAAATGAAGATCGAGCGAGGAGGTAGCATACATGTATTATAGAAGAAAATAAACAAAATTTAAGAGCCGCATGGTATATGATTTTGAGTGAATTTTCAAAACAAAGTCGGGAGTATACACAGCAAAATCTGTTTCGAGGAAAGTTATAATGAAACGAACTCAATGCTTAATATACCTTTGAAATTTGAACTTATCAGAGCGCTACAATGAAATATAAGCTAGCTACTTCATTCGCAAAGAGGTGATCCAAAAATTAGAATACGAAAGTAAAAATACGCAGATATTTTCATACGGATATTTAGAGATGTGATCGATCTGGAGATAGTTGTAGCTACACCGTTACTGCAGTTTGTTATTCATCCTCAAACGAAAAACAGCACACGCTGCGCTATGCCTACACATCTTCGCAAAATAGAGACAAACCGTTTTGAACATTCATCGAGCTTATTGATAAGCCGTCTAGTAAAAAAGAATCGAAGTTCACAGCTGTCGCTTAAAAACTGGAGATGCTTACCCTCTTCAGTAATATCGCTTTCGACCAGTACGAGGAGAGCAGGGTGATGAAAAATGAACTTCTACAAAAGCATTACATCCAACTTTCATTATTATAAGTTATTCTCGAAATCGATTTTTTTTTCTTAATGAGTGCTTGGCATTCTCTGTTCTCACGCTAGTTGCATCTCAAGCAATCAATTTAAACGCGACGCGCCTTTGTTTTTCTGTGCGCACCCTGACTCAAAACACATATCACAAATAGACTTGTAAGAGACAATACTTTGTACTAGGGGCTCAACTTCTCGGGCATTACTTTCTTCACTGACAAAGAACATTCTTTAAAGTTCAATCGCTACATCATCTCATGTCGGAGCCGATGAATGGTGACGTCACCGAATCGTTTTTTCACCTCTCGCTGGACCATGGTACCGACCATTTAAGCTCCGAGGATGATGAATCCATTCATACGGTAAACAATCTTGAAACGTTTTTGAGACTTGCCAAAGCTCATGACACGAAAATGCAACATTCAGCTGGAAGCAGCGAGGTTTCTGTCGACGATGTATTTCTCTCGGAGCCCTCTGAGCACGGACCCCATAGTTTAAAAAAGAGGAATATACGGCGCCAGCGCTCCGACTCAGTATTAGCCGCTGGTTCCGCTCAATCCACTCCGTTTTACAATCGGCGCAGAATTGCTCCGGATCAGAGAAAGAGGATGAGTATCACCCGCGAAAATATGGACTCCTTTGATGACCAGGCATCCTATGAATCTAATCGAGATCTGACCTTAGATTTCGAGGCAAAACACGAGGAAAAGCAGACAAAAAATAACGCTCGTCTCCAGTCTCTTTTCAAAGCTTTCCAACCACTCATTGACCAGTATATTCAGGAGAAACTCGTACCTGAAAGTGCGAATTCGCACTTAAACAATGCAGAACACCATATCGTTGATTCTGAGCCAGATTCGCCAATTGACGACACGTTTGATCGTCCGCACCGTAATAATATGCGGATCGATAAAGCTGAGATAAGGTCTCCTGAAACCTCTCCTCCGCAGTCAAGTGGCGACTCGCAGTTTAGATTCGATAAAAGTACCGATGTTGATGAATCTGATATGTGTCGGCATATTCTTTTACATGACAATAAAGACGCTGCGAAAATTGCGACTAATTTGCACATAAAGAATGGACAGGTCAGCCATCGTGCATCTTCGAACAGGTCAAATGGCACACGAAGACCGAACCCGCGAATCGAACTAGGAGACTTAACTAATGATGAAATCAATCTCGATTTCACCCAATCGTTCGAAGAGGCTCTGAAAGCACGAAAGCTGGAGGAAGCAAATGAATCGCTCGAAAGCTTGCGCTTAAAAGTGGAACAATACAAAAGAGACAATGACGGGATGCTGAAGGAAATTAAGTACCTTCGATGTAAACTAGATGCTTTGGAGATTGGTCAAGCTAAGCGGAATGAGTCAGTGGTGAATCACTACGCTCAATCAAATGACGACAAAATCCCTCAATCTAACATTTATGAAGAAAACCTACCAGAACAATTCCGACCATTTTACCAGAGATTGCAACTTTCAAAAGTAGACGAATTGAGCGAAAGCGAGAAAAGCTATTTGATTAAAAACCTTATGCTACTGCTTCTCGTATCCGACTTCGACCATCTACCCCTGATGGCGCCAAAAGTGGGGGCGTACTTGCGCATCACTACCATGTTTCTCGACTCTCTTCATGAGAATCTTTACCCTGACCTGGAAATTTTTCCTCTGCTGTACCTCAAAAATTACAATCTCGATATTGATGAGAATTTTCAGCAATGCCTTAATCAGATGGGAGAGACTTTTTTCGCTCTGCGCGAGTCATGATTGACGAGCGATGGAAAATTATTATTCAAATGAGGTTTGAGGGAGGAATTCGACTGGACACACCTCGATTTAGTTACGACGTTTATGAAACATTTTCCATGAATAAAAAATATCAATTTTGATGATAATTTGAAGCATGATCAAATAGCAATAGAGGGGTATTTTCGCCTGTCATCGAGCTAAACCCATTCATCTCATTGATTCTTTTCACTGAAATTAGGACATAATGATACGGAACAAGGGTCTCTCGAAATCGAAAAGCAAGAAAATAAAATCATGGGGAAAGTCTTGATGAGCATCAGACAACTTCGACTCGTCGCCGTCACCACACAATTGATCACATATCAGATTGAGAAACTTGCGCAGTATAGACCCTGCGTATTATCAATTTGAACAATGCACCTGATCGAAACGAAGACTCACGGATCTGCTGCGCAAGGCCTTAGTATTTTAACAATGAGTCCTGGTATCTACGTTCGACTTTTATGAATCAAATAGGTCCCGAAATATCCATCTGGAGACGCACGAATCGCGTCCAGTGATTGAACAGGGTTTGACTTTTCTTTGCAAAGAGTATTTGGCAATGAAATGATAAAAAGAGAGGGGGTCAAATCTTTAAGAGAAGAGGGTCTCTAAAAAGGTCGAACGATAAAATGTGCCGGCACTTGGGCGGAGTATGAAAGAATTCTCGAAGCGCGGGGTAGTTTCTAACACCAAGCTCAGCGTTTGAGAAAAGCATTTCAACTGCAAGCTTTATGGGCCAAAAAGACCTCACTCCGACGAATTGAAGCTTTGTAAAAACAATAGTATACGCTCCGCCATTATATATGAAATTTTTTCTTTTACCCCGCAGGTACATGTATGTTTCAAAGTCGAAGCGTGCACGGCCACAACTGATGGAATTAGACTCTTAGCCGAGAAAAATTTCTAGGTGCACACACAGACCTCTCTTCTAGAAACAGGCTTTGAACATTTCTTTTTCGACCATATTGACATTAAAAAATTCAATATAATCTGTTTTATTTTCTTAAATAATTATATGCTAATTGTATTCCGTTTTTCGAAAGATAAAAAAAATGCTGTTTAAAGCGTCTAAAAAATTAAACGAGGGCGCGAAATATAGATCAGTCTAATCCGCCTTGCTCTTGCTCAATTACGACTCCAAAAATGGCAGATCATGTATGAAACGAATTGCTGGGCGGTATATCAAGATCAAGTTCCGGCCGATTCCAATTGAACTCAAAACTTTGGGTGATCCGATAGCGGGTCGGTTTTGTGGCAGAAACAAGAACAAGGCGGGGAACTAGTGTGCCGCCTTTGCATTTCATATTGTCGGGCCACCGAATCGTGAATTCAAGATCTCATTGATGCTATATGCACAATTCATGCTAACATAATTTTCAATTAGCGGTGGCGATTTAAGTGGCGGTGGCAACTTAAAATCGTTGCGACGCAAATTTAGGTCCAACTTTGCCGAGCTGCTTACTAGCACTCTCTTCGGTTTCGTTCCCTTGGCGGTGCCGGATCCGGATCCCCGTGGGTCTCGCCCCTCGTGCGCCGCTCTGCCTGCAGGATACGACTTGTTCGCACTGAGTAGCGCACGTCATCAAGAGCAAGGAACAATGGGGTGGCCATGCTATCTTCCTGCACATAAGCCGCGCTCACATGATCATTTGTCTCGATAAAGCATCCCACCCGTTCCCGGGGCTTCCACGAAGCTCCGACACATGACCCAAGTTGGTTAAACATTCTCCACCAACAATACTCGCTAACACCTGAGCTTAAGGTGCCTTTAAAATACCCTTTATTACCTTGCCTTTCACAGCATAGCACGCGAAAAGTGACTTTATTACCCTCAAGCACCTGCGTCAATCCCACTTTTCCCAGCGCCCTACATTTGCATCCTTTGTTCGCGCAAGAGGGGATCCTTGGCGCCTCGATTGCTATATTCCACATCAAACCGGGAGCTTATAGCCGGACAAGTCAGAGTAGCTTCTCAGATTCGTTTGCTTTGGCCGGACTTTTTTTTTAATTGCTAATTAGCCGCCGTCGAATCCCGATTTTTGGTTGTTTTGTCAATAGCAACCGCAATCACCATTAGTCGCAACTTTCTGTATTTCTTCATCCATTGTGCCAGCTTATCGGCAATTGACACTGGCTTTCATTGTTTCTTGTCGCCAGTCCATACTTTTTTTCTAACCAGGAGATTCTTTTCGGCGCAAATCAGCATTACGGGCGCCGTCTGCACTAATTCATGGGAGACACGTTGAGAGTTCCAAATACACAGCGGAGCGTGAATACGCATATTTCTGCCGTGGAAGATACTCTTCTGCACCCTCTGCTGCCTTCGAGTAGTCAGCCTCGTAAATACGACCAGTATCCGGAAGCTGCTGCCATTATTAACCCGACTGTCACCATGAAACCAAAGGACTCCTTGCCACGGCCCGACCCGGGGTTCTACCAGAGCTTTCCCTCTCAGGGCATCCAGCCGCTGCAAAGTCGACACAATTCGTCACTGTTTATGTTCAATACTCCCCGACAGGACCTGTTCTCGCTCGGCACGAACTACCCGATGGTGCCTCCACCGACAGCGCCGAACCCTGCCAATATGCAACGGCTGGGATACCCTGGCTACTACATGACAGGAAGAGATTCTGTATCACTTGCTGCTCCTCAAATGGACTCGCTGGGCCGTCTACGGAACGACCTGATCCTGTTACCTTATCCACTACAAAATCAAAAGTATTCCGATGCTGACATTGCCAATTTCCCTATGTCACAGGGTGCTCCTACCAGCCAGCCACCACCCAATCCTCTGAGATCAACCAGTATTTTCAGTTCACTTATCCAGCTTCCCGGCTCCTCCCGTAATTCTGTGAGCGGGCCGTCGTCAAAGGATGCAATGAAGCCGGATAGTAAACAGAGACAACCCACGTCTTCTAGCCGCGGCTACTCTCAGGAATTCGATCCCTTGGGAAAGGATGCCTTTGGCAATATGTTTGGCTGGAACCAAACATCTAAACCATCGCCAGGGAACTCAAAACGCAACACTAGAGAGTATGAGAATCAAAACGCGTTTTGGGATCAAATGGGCAATGGCATGCTGGGGTCGATTTCTGGAATCAACAACGATAGCTTGAATGCTTTTATGTCTACCTTGCACAACAACGGTAGCATCGACTTTCTGAATATGAGCAATGAGCAACGTCGCGACTCTATTTTGAAATTTATCAACGATCAGAGCTTAAGATCAGAGGGCCCCCAGCTGATGGGAACTTCCTTGAGAGAAGATATTTTCGATGATTCTAGAAAGTTTTCTGCAGGCTCTAAAGCCAGAAAGTCTAGCCTTTCCGACATAAATCACGTATCGCCGACTTCGTCCATGTCGTCAAAGGCATCAAAAGCAAGAGATGAGCCACATTCTCCGAAGACTTCGCCCGGCCGGCACCCATCTCACAATGTTGAAAATACGGGCGTAATGCAAATGCGTGGCATTCAGCCGCAGCAGTACGGTCAACAACAGAGACAACAAACTGCTTTTTATCAACCCCAACCACATGACGCATTCAGTTATCCGTATCAGGAAAACACGCAGCAGTTTCAAGGGCCCCAAATAAGGACAAGTTTTTCTCAGTTCCAGCCACCTATGGAAGCGCCCCTGCAACATCAATACCCATCGAATAGAGGCCGTGATAACTACCACCACATGTTCAAGGGGTCTCCTTTCATAGCACCGGAAGCTGTAGAACAACCCAGCTATTTTCCAAAATCTGATCATCAATCTGCAGGCCAGAGCGATGACGGAAAGCCTCTTGTACAAGCTCAGCAATATGCCCGAGCAGAGGATGGTAGGCCACTCTTAGGAGCTACCAAGGTGGATCAACTTATGTTGGTTATTCAAGCGAGAGAAAAAGGCAACACCACGGCAATCAAGCAATCACAAGACGGAAGTATTCTTGCCACTCCAAATATCGACCATGACAAAAACGCGGTACTTCCGCTGACAGTCGACTTGGTCGGGGGAATCGATAAGCCACAGAAGGAAACTGATGACGACGACGGCGAGCCTCACAAGAAACGCAAAAGACGTGGCAAAAGCCAAGAGTGCCCATATTGCTTCAAGCAGTTCCATCAGACCACCCATTTAGACGTGCACGTTAGGTCGCATATTGGGCTTAAACCGTTCGAGTGTACTTTTTGCGGTAAAAGATTCACTCAAGGTGGAAATTTGAGAACACGCATGCGTCTTCACACGGGTGAAAAACCTTTTGAATGTGACGTGTGTAATCGAAATTTTAGTCGAAAGGGCAATCTCGCCGCTCACATGCTAACGCACAACAAGGAAAAACCATTCGACTGCAAGTTGGACAACTGCGATAAGTCGTTTACTCAATTGGGCAACTTGAAATCTCATCAAAATAAGTTCCACTTGCCAACATTAACTCAATTGACTCAAACATTTGCCAGCATCACCGGTGATGCGCTTGCGCAACTCCCTGAAGAAGAAAAGCAGCTCTTGGAGTACTTCGCCAAACTCTATAAAAACGCGAACAAAGGCATTAGAGGTCGCGGAAAGGGCAAACGCGTGACAAAGATCCCCAGCGACAATGCGTCACCGCCTGGTCCTATACACACCAGTCCTGAGCAACTTACATTGTCGATGGCTAAACCACATGCGGGGAACGAGCAAGTTGAGATGATGCTGAATGTTGGGCCGGGATATGATGTTGGAGGGCCAAAGTACTAGTCATACTGTGTATTATAGAAGGTCATGCTAGAAATGACGCAAATCAGATGACGAAAGCGGTCAAGAGGTATGAAGTGTGATATCCCAGAGAATGGTTGTCGTAGTTCGGGAGATTGGCAAATATGGGCTGGTACCATGTAAGACCCGAAACCACAAAAGAAATGAGGCTCATTTATCTATTTATTTGTTGCGCAATTCTTTCGATTCTTTTTTTTCAGCAAGATGCATTGATCGGAGCATCTGGAATATCACATATAGAATGAAAGATTGGCGTGAGCGGCATGTCATGCGCAAGCTTTCCACTTGAATTTGTTATATCAAACGAGACGAAAATCACGAAAATCAACTTTTTTTGATCGTAGAGAAAATTTCATAACTGTAGTTCTCTGCATTGTGCAGCCACCCCGCATCCCAATCTATGTACTGCAGCATCCACCCGCGTCAGCGTACGCGCGGATCCAAATTTCGGAGTTGGCATTTTACAAGTTATCGGTCTAATTCCTCATTACAACCAATTGCATCTTTTCAAGAACAAAAAAAAGAAGAAAAGGCAATATCATCAATTGCTTCGTTTTAATTGCAGAGCAACCTTGAAACTCAAAGAATCAAACCTTGGCGTTTTGAAAATTCCAGATCTTGTAATCGAATCATGTCATCCCTTTATAAACTCCAAATATCTGGCGTGCGACTGTTTTCTCCGAAAGATCACGAAACTATACAGTTTGGTCTGCCGCTTACCCTTATTTGTGGACAAAACGGATGTGGGAAAACCACCCTCATCGAGTGTCTCAAGTACGTCACCACCGGAGATCTCCCGCCCAACTCCAAAGGAGGCGCCTTCGTAAATGACCCCGTAATTGCCGATCGTCTGGTGGTCAATGCTGAAATCAAGCTTGGTTTTGTCTCTGTAGACGGGAAACTGATGACGGTCACGCGTAACATGCAGCTCAACCGGAAACGGGCAGTGCGTGGTCTGGCGCTGGCATCAAACACGTTCAAATCGCTAGAGGGGCAATTGGCAGTGGTCTCGCGCGGAGAGAAAACTTCAATCTCCACGAAAAATGCAGAGTTGGACACGCGCGTACCGCTCTACCTAGGGGCTCTGAAGGCGATCTTGGAGTATGTCATTTTCTGCCACCAAGACGACAGCTTGTGGCCGCTCAGTGAGGCGGGAGTATTGAAAAAACGGTTCGACGAGATCTTTGAGGCGCTGAAGTTCACCAAGGTTCTCGATACGTTGAAAACGATTCGCAAGGACATGGCGACAGATATTCGCCTCGTGGAACAGAGTGTCGAGCACGCGAAAATGGACAAGGCTCGCGCTCAGAAGGTAAGGGAAAAGCTTGCGTCGCTCATCGATAATGCAGAGTTGTATCTGACCGAGATTGCCGACTTGAACATGGGAATAGAGACGTACGAACGCCAGGCAAATGAACTTTTCCATTCGAATCAGGCTTTCCAGCAGACTTTGAGCGAGCATGCAAGAATACGAATGCTTGTTGATTCTACGCGGGGCTCCATGAAAAAACTAGCTTCATCCATCACGCTACTTCGTGAACCAGATGAAAGGTTGGTGGAAATGGCGACTAATTTCGAGAAAATTAAGGAGCAAAAGGCCGCCGACTTGGAACAGGTCCGCACCTCGAACACGGAAATAGAAAGCTCATTGTCTCGCTTACAGACTGAAATGCATCAGCTCGTGAGAGAGGAGGGCTCGCTTGCCACCCGTAAGAGGCAATATCTCGATAATCTCCAGGAAATCGACCAGCACAAGGGCCGCTTGTTCCCCGAAGAGACTGGAATAGAAGCGCCATCGAATGAAGATGCAAATTCGCGGCTTAATGAGGAGTATCAACATTTAGCGGCCAAACTCACGAGGATTGTGGCAGAAAATTACGAACAACGGGAAGTCGCCAAAGCAAGCCTTGCCGCTGCTACAGACAAGTTGCGCAAGGAGGAAGAGCGCTCATCTTACTTCCGCGAGGAGATGTCTACAATTGGCAAGAAAATCCGAGATGCAAAAGGAAATCTTGCGGCTCTTTCGATAAATGAGGAAGCGCTTGAAATCGAAAAGTCGCAACTTGAAAGCTTGAAACTGAAACTCGAACGCAGAAAAAGTACACAAGACTCTAGCAAAGCTACAGAAAAAATTGAACAGGATAACCAAAAAATTTATCAGATGGAGCTGGAATTGGAAGAGTTGATGCGTAAGATCAATTCTGCGAACAAGCAGCTGGATTTGCTTTCCAAAATCGATTTATTGAAAGAGTCGAAGCAGGTCAAGCAGAACGTGCTCGAGAAATTTATCGCAGCGAATAGCCCACAATTCTCACAATTCTTTGGTGTGAATCTTGACCCTGCAACTGGGGAAGGAATCCTCGAAACTGAACGAAAGAAGTTAGTCGGTGACCAGTCGCTACTCACTGAGAAATTGAGTCTTTCACAGGCAAAATCGCAACGACTCGAGAATGATGTTCAGTCTGCAGAAAATCGCATTTCAAATTCAAAGACCAAATTCAAGAAACACTCTCTGAATATTTTGGCAGTGCTCACAGAAGATGAAATTTCTGAATACGAGACAATCGTGCAAGATCTAGAGGAAGATCATAAAACTGCAGTTTACAACCTAAACACCTTTGAGGTAACCAAAAGCTACAAGATGAAAGCGATGGAATTGGCAAAGATTAGCAAATGCTGTGCTTTGTGTAACCGTGGAATGAACCAAAATGATCTCGAGACGTTCTTACGTGATATCGAGCAAAATATCGCCTCTCTCACTGCAGACAAGCTCACAATTGATGTTGAAAATACTTCCAAAGATCTTCGCGAATTGAAATCGATTAACATCGATGTGTTGGAGTATCGCCGCATTAGGGTTGAAATTACGAAGCATGAGGAAGACCTCAAGGATATGACAACAAAAAGCGTAGAGGCGAAGTCGGACTTCGATCTGATTCACAGATCAGCGCAACAAGTCAAGGATAAGCTAGAGTCAATAATGGCGCTTGCAAAGCCTATTGCAGATATTGCCAGAATGCATAATGAATCTAGTCATCTTGACGGTCAACTTGCGGGATTGGGCCACGAGCTCAAGGATCTCGGTGTGTCGTCGATATCCATGAGCGATCTCCAAAAGTTACAACAACAAAAAAACTTCGAGATCAAAACTTTACGGCAGAGTGTAGCGGATGCCATCCAAGAATTAAATGTTCAGCAAAATGAGGCATCGAGGCTACAATTACAGCTTAAAGAGAAAGAATTACTCATCAGCAAGCTACAACTAGCTTTGAGCGAATCTGCTAGCATCAAGCACCAAATCAGTGATCTAGAGAATCAGGAAATCTCATTGAGATCAAGAAGTGTAGAGCTAGAGAAGAATTTGGAGACATTTAAAAACCAGCACCGCGAACAAAAACTATCTCTCGAGAAGATCGAAAAAGAGTGCAGGGATCGCGAACATGAAAATCAAAAGTTTCTCAACTCAGCAAAGCAAGAGCTGGAGGCATTCACGAAGCTTTTTGATCAAGTCAATCATTTTGAGCAGTTCGATGCCGAGCTTGTCGAACAGAATGAGAAGAATCTTTCAGTAATTAAAGAAAAGATCAAATCTCTTGGCACATCTAAGAAAGAAAAGGAGACAGCCATGCAAGAACTCCAAAGTTTTATAAATGACGCGGGAAATACTGAAAGGAACATCCGCGAGAACTTAGAATTAAGAGATACTGAGCAGCAATTGCAGGCCCAAGAAAGCGCATTGGCAGATATTGATATTGAGGAGGCATATCGTGAGAAGGAAACTTACGAGGTCAAATCCAAGATCCTCCGCGATAAAATTACAGAATTAAATGAACAACACTATGGAAAAGTCGGCGAGATGAAGCAGATTAAAGACCAAATCCAGGGGCTTCAGAATGAGCTAGAGACAGACTTCCAAAATGTTGATAAAGAATATCACAATCAGTGGATTAAATTACAAACTAATCTCTTGGTGTCTACAGATCTCCAGACATATTCACAGGCTTTGGATAAAGCAATTATGAAATACCACAGCATTAAAATGGATGAAATCAATCGAATCTTACGAGAACTATGGACCCAGACGTATCGAGGAACGGACATCGATAACATAGAGATCAAGTGTGATGTCTCCAATCAGGTGAAAGGGAGGTCATACAATTACAGGGTTGTGATGTATAAAAAAAATTCTGAGCTTGATATGCGCGGAAGGTGCTCTGCTGGACAAAAAGTCCTCACAAGCATTCTTATAAGATTGGCATTAGCTGAATGTTTCGGTTCCAATTGCGGAATGATCGCACTCGATGAGCCCACCACAAATTTGGATGTGGAGAATGCGGAGTCGCTCGCGAATGCGCTCAGTAATATCATTGAGATTCGAAAAAACCAGAAAAACTTTCAGCTTATCGTCATCACTCACGACGAAAAGTTTTTAAATCATATAAACGGTGACCGCTTTGTGGATAACTTCTACCGAATCGAGAGGGATGAGCTGCAGCATTCTATTATCAAAAGTCTACCTATCCATGTGATGCAAAACGAGTAAAAAGCAGAAAGCTCGACAACGGTTTATCCCAAATCAGGATTGATTGCTTGGTCACAAGGTCTTCGCTCACAGGAGCCGCTTTTTTCATCAGAGCAAGTCTTCTGTCTTTTTCCAGCCACGTCTTCTCCAACCACTTCTCTAATTTAGCGCTCTTGGTAGGGATTGTCCTCAAGGGAATCAGCTTTACGTGAAGAGTCGCCGATATTTTGTCGAGTGAGGCGAATAATTGAAACAAGGTGGGTGAGCGTTGGCCGTGATATTGCAATGTGACATCATAAGCCTTATTGAACTTTATGTTCTTTCCACTACCAATAGTGTTTATCGCATTCCAAAGCCCAGAATATCGAGGGTATAGAGTATGGTCGTAAAAAGGAAGAAAATATTGCCGTGCTTGCATTCTTTGCAGATATGCGGCTGCAGGGGTCCAAATATTGACTTCAGGGAAAAGCACGACCCACTGAGGCATTTCTGAGATCATGACTTTGCGGAATATGGTGCGGCACAACAGTTTGGAAAGCTCCCAGTTCTCATCGCAAAGCAATACGTTGGCCAATGTTCTAAATGTCGGCATACTCCATACCAAATACCAGGTAAAGAAATTGATTTGGGGGGGAGGATCCGGAGTTAAGTTTTGCGCAAGGTGATGTATAAGAAAATAATCAACAAGAGATTGATGATTGCTGATGACAAGGGCGGATCCAGGTAACACCTTATCGCCAGTGATGGATATGTTTAGGTTATTGAGGGAAACGAAAATATCCACGAGCCGCCAGAATAGTGTACCTGCGTAAGCCCTGCCAGTTGTTGCCCATCTTGGCGCTACGTATGACAACATGGACATGGCCACAGAGAAAAAGTGGTGCCCAATTAGCACCCAGAAAAATAGATAGAGCACACCTAACGACCATAATTTATATGCAAGACTTCTGATAGTAGGTTCAGGGCCTGAATTTAAGCCAACGTGTGACATCAACTCCATTATTTTCGAGCTTGCTTTTTCAAGGCAGAAGTAGTGGAAAATGGGTGCAAAAGAAGGCTGCGGGAGATTCATGGACCCGAGGCTGTATGCAGGCCAACGTCAAATTTCCGTCCTCATCGCATCGAATGCGCGTGCGAAGCCGTGAACTGGTGAAAGGGACATCAACAATTCCCCGCATAGTATCTAAGACAAATACCGGAATTATAAAATGTCGAGACTTATTGTGAAGGGGCTTCCAAAATATCTCACGGAAGACCGGTTGAAAGATCATTTCGGGAAGGAAGGTAATGTGTCTGACGTAAAGCTCATGAAAAAGAGAAACGGTGAGTCGAGACAATTTGCCTTTATCGGGTATAAGTCTGGCACAGATGCCGAGAAAGCGGTGAGATATTTTGACAAGACATTCATCGATACTGCTAAAATAGAAGTCAGCGTGGCGAAGACGTTTTCCGATCCTACGGTTCCTAAAGCGATGCGTGAAAAGAGGAAGTTTTTGGAACACAGATTGGCCGAGCAAGAGGACCGACTTTTGCGCCAAAAAGAACAACAAGAACAATACAAGAAACAAAAGCTCGAGAGAAAATCAAAATTGGATCAGGAGATCGCCGCGAACCCCAAGTTGCTGGAGTTTATCGAAACATTGAAGCCCTCATCGCAGGTGCAATCGTGGAAAAACGATTCGTTGGCTGACGGCTCCGGAGCGCCTTCTGCAAAGGCGCTTGAGGAGGCTCTTGCACAGAAAGATGGAGTCAAAAGCACAGCTGTTCTAGATGAAAACTACAGCGTCGCGCAGGCGAAAGAGGCTGAAAGTGATGACGAGTACGACGATTTCAGGAAAGAGGATGATGTCGAGAACGAGGAGATGATGCCATTCTCTACTCTTGAGGCAAATGATATCGAACAAAAGATTTCAGATGCCACTGAAACAAAGCCAGGCGAGGAAGAAGACGCCGATCTCGCAAGAGACGAGGGAATTTCCGATCTCGACTGGCTCAAACTGAGAAGAATAAGAATGAAGGAAAACGAAATCGAAGCAGAGTCCTCCGCAAACATTCAAGAAGCGTCTGCCATTACCGAATCGACCGATGAAACCCCCGAGACCCACAGGAAAACGAAAACTGAATCTAGACAGACATACGTTTCTCCTGAAGAAAAGACGGAGAGCAAATTGATGGAGACAGGTAGATTGTTCATCAGAAATATTCTATACGAATCGACGGAAGATGAATTCCGGGAGCTTTTTTCACCATACGGTCCTCTTGCAGAAGTGCATATTGCCATAGATACCAGAACAGGCAAGTCTAAGGGATTCGTGTACGTGCAGTTCGAGAATAACGACGATGCCGTAAGCGCATACCGTGCCTTGGATAAACAGATTTTCCAGGGTAGACTTTTGCATATTTTGGCCGCCGATGTCAAGAAAGATCACAAGCTCGATGAGTTTGCGTTGAAAAACCTACCCCTTAAAAAGCAGAGGGAATTGAAGAAAAAAGCTCAGGCGAACAAGTCACAGTTTAACTGGAACTCGCTCTACATGAATAACGATGCCGTTCTTGAGTCTGTGGCCTCAAAAATGGGTATTACCAAGGCGCAATTGATCGACCCACAGAATTCGAGCTCGGCAGTTAAGCAGGCCCTTGCTGAGGCTCATGTTATCGGCGATGTAAGAAAGTTTTTCGAAGATAGAGGGGTGGATCTCACCACATTCGACGAGAAGGAAAGAAGTGACCAAGTGATTCTTGTCAAAAACTTCCCGTTTGGAACCACCAGCGACGAAATTGGCGAGCTTTTTGCAGAGCACGGACAACTCAAAAGAGTAGTCATGCCTCCATCAGGAACGATTGCGATTGTCGAGTTCAGAGACGTGACCAGTGGTCGGGCAGCATTCACGAAGTTGGCATATCGTATGTTCAAGAAAAGCATTCTTTATTTAGAAAAAGGGCCCAAAAACTTATTCACCCGCGAACCTGCTGCCGGCGAATCAGTCGATGTCAGCAAGCAAGATGACGCTGTGGAGGCCAAGATCACGGCCACCGATGTCATGGTTGATGATGAAAATGACAGCGAAGATGAAGCTCTCGAAAAGGGCCCAACTGTGTCGGTTTTTGTTAAGAACTTGAGTTTCGCGACTACTGCAGCTCTGTTGACGAGCTTCTTTGACAAAATTCCAGGTTTTGTCGTGGCATTAGTGAAGACCAAGCCCGATCCAAAGAACGCCGGCGGAGTTTTGAGCATGGGATTTGGATTTGCTGAGTTCCTGACTAAGGACAATGCCGAGACAGCGATCAGAAATTTGGACAACTCGGTATTGGATGGTCACAAGGTGCAATTGAAATTGTCTCACAGAAAGTCCGGTGGCTCGGGCGACGGCAGTGCCGCACCAAAGTCCCAGAAGACAAACAAGATCATCATCAAGAATCTTCCGTTCGAGACGTCGAGAAAAGACGTGTTGGAGCTTTTTGGTGCATACGGGCAGATCAAGTCCGTACGTGTGCCGAAGAAGTTCGACAAATCTGCAAGAGGTTTTGCTTTCGTGGAGTATACGTTGTTGAAGGAGGCCGAGAGTGCGATGGACCAATTGAAGGGTGTACATTTGTTGGGCAGAAGATTGGTCATGCAATACGCCGAGAAAGAGTCTGCTGATGCCGAGGCGGAGATCGAGAAAATGACCCAAAAAGTGCAGAAGCAGGCGGCGTCTCGTGAGATGGCGGCGGCCAGAATGGCTGGACAGGGTAAGTTCCAGCTTGAGGAGGCCGAGGACCCATTTGATGAGTACTAAGAGGGGGTTTTTTGGGGTCTGTTTATAATGAAAAATCATAGAAAGGAATAGCATAATCACCGATTAAAACTGGCGTTGAAATCTATTTACAAACAATAAGGTACTATGAACAAGGTATTGGCCGCATCAGAAGATAGAAGAAAATACATTACGAGACCATTTCACTATTCGAGAGACGTGGTTTCGACATATGTAGAGAAAGAATTGAGACAAGTTTCCCTTCTTTTCTGTGATCTTTTGGCGCTGATTCTGAGCTCTGGGCCATTTAGTTGCCCAAGAACTTGGAGGTGTTGCTCAACAACTGTCTGTACGACGCCTCCTCCTTGAACTCAGAGTAAGCGAAAATGAAGTCAGCCAATTCCTGGTTGATTCCCTTCTCCTCTAAGTAGTTCTCCATGGCGAGCTGCAAGGACTCGTCCAAGTTCGAGAACTGTGGGCCCTGGTACTCCATGACAGCCAAAAACGTGCCTTGCTCCTTGACCTGGTTCAAGAATTTAGTGGCATCAGGCTTGTAGTTGAAGTAGTCGACGAACAACTCCTCCTCAGAGTTCTGCAACAACAAGTTGAAGAAAAGACCATCGTTGGATTCGGGCTTCGATACAAATACCTTAATGTTGGCAAACGACCCATCGTACTGGTCGAGCTCCTCATCGAACAGTTCTTGTTCCTCAAGGCCTTCTTCGAGGCCTTCCTCAGGAGCGCCAAGCTGAACGTCGGAGACTTCGTCGATATCGAAGTAAACTCTGACCTCCTCGCCCGAGGGCAATGTTCTGTGCAATTCCACGTTGGAGCTGTACTTCGTCTCGGTGACGGCAAAGCCGTTGTCGCTCAAGAACTGTTCCAGCTCCGGGCTCAACTCGTTTTCGACGGCCTCGGCGATCTTGTACTCGGAGTTCACGATTTCGGCAAGCTGGCTGGTGGATTTCTGCGCATGCACAAACGCCGAGCTGAATGCTCTAGATGGCATTCTCAACACGGCTCTGTTGGCCAATTGAGACATGCCGGCTCTACGGATATTGTTAAAAGCAACGCGAGAAACAGATTTGAACATTGTGTGGAAAAGTCTGGGGGAAATGCTAAAAAAAGATACTTCGAAACTGAGTTGAGAAAGGGATGAACCCCGCGCGCTAATGGTTTTTTCAGATGCTCTCATTCGCACGCCCTGGTCACGTGGGTGTCGGGGAGGGAGGACGGGAAATTGTCCTCTAGAAATTGTAAGTGTTATTATTGCAGTCTGTTTCTCACGGATATCGACATGGCTCGAGAATAATTTTATGATATGCATAATGTTTATTGGATTCCACGCGGGACGTAGAAAATGAGGTAATGTGTATACATGTAGGAATTCGGCCGATCACGAGTGTTTACGGGCAAGCCTTCTATTAGTGTTTTCTTCTCAGTAGAAAGTCTCTGCACTGCCCAACATTCAGCTCTTCCTTAGCTTCTGAACGGTCTTACTCTGTAGCAGTTTGGCGCATCGCATTAAGGAAGTCTTGAACAAATAATGAGGAACGTCGATACTTGCGCTCTTGGTATTTTTCGTAAATGGCTTTGTGGCTGGTCTCGGCGCTAGAACATACCTCCATGAATATTCTGGCTAGAGGCTTCAACTGCTCTTCAGTGTAACCCGAGTAAAACACGTGAAGTTCTGTCCACGAGCCTTTACTAAGCATCTTTCTCAGGAGGTAGTGTGCCCCCGCAGCAAGCCATGACGGCTGCGAGGCAACAAAGCGGCGGTCCATAATGGTAATCTCCAAGAAATACTTCGCTAACGTGCGCGTCTCGTAGTCATAGTCATCTGCCTTGGACGTGCGTCTGAGAAACGACATCGGGCCAGGCCAGCCCATGTCGAATTCTAAAACGTCAATCATAAACAGCTCGGCTTTGAGAAACTCTTCCACTGTATACGCGTTGTCCGCCATGTATGCCACTTCCTGGACGGTTGGGCAATTAATTTCCTCGTATTTTGCCGCAATGAAAAGCGCCACTGCGCCCACAAGTTGGAAGCGGGATAAAGAGACTTTACGCCGACTGAGAAAGCGGTCGATATAATTGACTGTTAGGTACAAAGTCTCTGGAAGCAAGTTGAAGCGTTGGTGTACCTGCACTACCCAGTCTATCAAGACGGCCCGCATCTCCCACTTGAGCTCATCCTGGTCATCCATATAATTTGGGTTGGGGGCCAATTTGTGCTCAAGTTCGTGAAGATAATTGAAAATCTCTGGAGCATATTCCGAAACCATGGTCACGTCAAAAGTGTCTTCGTCAGTCTCGTCCATTGTTTTGTGTGCGTACTTCGCCATGATATACTTCAACTCATCGAAGATGATTCTATTCCACTTTGGTTCTTGGGGTTGTTTTTGCTCTCGCTGTTGCTGTTCACGGTATGCTGCTAGCTCGGCCTCCTCGTCGTATTTTTCATATTCGTGGTCATCCTCATCCTCAAACTCTTCATTTTCCTCATCCTCTTTGGGTTCTGCACCGTCGCTGTTTTCGTGTTCATGTGCATATTCAACTTCCTCATAGCGCCCTGAGTGTGGTGTGACAACGTGCTCGAGGGGTCGTTCATGAAGTGCGTCTGAGTAAACCAGATGTGGTGTTTCAACTTCCGAATCTGTTGCATCACGTGCACTCAGTGATATCACATCAAAATGTTGACGTATTAGAAGCGCGTCAGCAAAAGTACCCTTCAGTGTGGATGAGCTCAAAGCTGCGGTCGATTTGGGCGCGTCGTTCTCTTGGCCTGATTCACGGCTTTCATGACGTCGACGCTTTGTTGTGTTATTATCCTCGGGTTTCGATACCCGTGTGGCGGCAAGATTTGTCAGAATAGATGAGAGAGCTCTTCTCAGCGCATGGCTAGAGGATCGGCGGGAAGCATTATCTGATAATGTGCGCGAATGCGTGCTTATGTGCTCGTTTGTCATAATTTAGTTTGAAGAATAATGTATGAGGTAAGAGATACTCTTCGAATGTATATTTCGTTTCTCCGATGATACAATTGTCTGTTTTAGTACGCGGGGCAATATATCGAAGAATTTGCGATGATATAAGTGTGGAACTAGTGACGCTGGGTGATAAATTTGATTCGGTAGCAGGTAATTGTAATAAACAACTTCAAAGCTCTAGGTAGTAATGGCTAGCTCGAGTAAGTCTTGCTATAAACAAATCGTATACGAAACACCAGGTTACGAAGAAGTCGTGCTAGAATGGTCGTGTCTGTGGTGAATCAAGGAAATTAAATCTCGCTTTTGGGAAGCAATTGGAGATCTGACTGTTTTGTAAAAAGTCTTTAGGACCTTAATTGTGAGTCCTTTTTGAGTGAATTGCAGCGCAGGGAATGTGGTATTCTGGGTTGAAAGCCACGTTCAAAAATCCCTAGCTAACCAGGGAAAGGAAACGTTAGCGCAGTAGAAAACAAATTAGCGGTGCGCAAAACAAACAGAATCTCTTTGGTGTACGGGTGTATATGAGAGACATACACCAAAAATAGAGGGCGTTTTGGTATATTAAAGCTTATGTGAAAAATTCTCCTTCTACAAATCAAAATATCATTTGGATCGATTCGCTACTTTACGTGTTGTTTTGCTCAGAGCAAACCGTGAACGTGTGTGCAAGTTCTATCAGGAGGAACTGTCATTTTTCACATAGTCTTGTGTACACAACCCCAGTATTGTTTGTTTGTTTATGATCGCGACACTATATGCAAGGGTGCAGGGAGTTTCAGTAGGGCCTCCGTTTGACGTGGTACGCTTTCTCATATCCAGACAGGCTTGCAGGGGCTCTTTCGAAATGACTTTGGTCAAGATTTTTGGTAACTGCTTTTTCTAATACTGTGTCGATGATTATTCATCTACAAGCCAGCCGAAATTCTGCTCCAGATATGGCGGCATCAAAACCTTTGAGTCATCTGATTCGTGTGGTAGGTACACTCTTCCATTGATCGCGCCAAAAGTCTTGACCGGTAAATAAGGATCTAAAACTTTTTTTTTAACAAAAATGCCTGAAAAGAAACCGATGTTTTCCAAAATGGTGCAGGAATTTGAAGCCAGAATAAAGTTCTTCTCGCACCCAAAATCCTCTCGCGGGATGATTCAAGAGTCGCGAGTCAGTGCCGCGAACCCAACGAAACTCGATTATACTTCTATCCTTTGTACTCTTTGCTGATAAAACAGTGAATACATTATGGTGAAAGTTTTTGGATCAGTGGTTGATGATCACACGCGATGCGTTCACTACCACCTGATGCTAGACATCATCGCTATAAAATTCAAATGTTGTCTCCGGTATTATCCCTGCTACCAGTGCCATGAAGAGAGTAGTGGACACTCTATTCAGCGATGGGATCATACTGAGCTAGACTCTGGAGAACGCGTCATTTTATGTGGTAATTGCCACAAGGAGCTAACTTTCGATGAATATAGTCAAAGCGGGGCTTTGTGCATAAAGTGTAATGCCCAATTCAATCCCAAATGTGCCTTGCACTACAATATCTACTTTAATCTATGATTTGCTTGCAGTATAAGCTAAAAAGAGTGTATGGACAGAAGGGCTGAAATAAGGTGAGAGGGAGATAGACAAAATTCACAAAACAATAATCTCAAAAAGCGGAATTCAAGAAGTCAAAGACGCACTCAACATTCCGTGAAAGAGAAGACTTTCCGGCGGAATGGAGGAGAGCGGCCCTCAGAAATCTGAAATTAGAGGGCCCGCGGCAGCAAATTTCGCTTGATCATTCAAATTCCGTTGCGCGAAATTTCGGCATTTCTGTGAAAAGGGATGTGTTTTCTTTTTTCTTTTTTCGTGAGCAATTTGAGATTACCGGCTACGGCTGTGCTTCTACTGCAACCTTATCTTTGAACGGAAATGATTGAGTCCTATCGGGGCTGTGTTTCTTTTGTTCTTGGCGCGCGCCAGCTCAGGCGAGCGAGCAGGTGCGAATGAATGCTCAGGCAATGCAGGCTCTATATTCCGTCAAATAACATATCGCTCTAACAACCAACAAGTACGCTAATAGTAAGCATATGAGACACGTTGTAAAAGCATTTTGATACAAAATTTTGAAGAGATAGCAAATCTGATTTTGAAAGTGTCAGTGGCCTCCCTCGGCTAATACATAGCAAGAGATAAGCGGGCGACGGTCTCCACCTGCATCTTGCCCGGCCGCACGGCCGCACCCGAACCCAAGGGAGCCACGGCTCCAGATGTGAGCCTCCAATTGCTGCTTTCAGAAAACAAGACGAATGAGCAAATAAACTTTGGGTTGCAATTTTCGGTTGCATTGTTCATTACTCAGCCTTCTCAGCGTGGAAGCCCAATTCATCGGATTTTACACTAATGCGGACAACATCTCGAAGCTAGTGGGTTGATCAGCGGAATGATCCCCACAAAATTAAGCTCAGTCTTGTATAGCGAAGTTGCCGGGGCCAGGACCAGGAGACCCGCGCGCCTGAGCGGATGACTGGTCAACGCGGCAAATTCTCCGATTTACTTATTTGAGCAGGTCAAAATTAAGTGACTCTTAGTTTTCATTGTAGAGTGATTTGAATTAAATTCGATAACAAAATGATATATCACGTGGTGGCGTAGGCCCTGCCACGTCTTTGCTCCGAGCCAAGGAATTTGGTTGTGAGCGTTTTCGAATGATGCTCAGTCAGGCGCAGACATGTTTTTGTAAGTGGCCCCCGATGCCACATCGCTCCGGGCGCACCAACTGCGGCCGCTCTGTAACATAGGGCATGCGGCTCCGACACATAAATGATGAAATTATATAAGTGTGCAAAGCCGCACTACAGTTGCTCCAGTCATCATTTTCATAAATCGAGAACTTCAAAAGATACTTCGGGTTTTTAACCAACCTTTTTGCTTAGCACCTCCCTCATTAATACATCGGTGAATTGCCTTTTTGGAATTCTCTGTGCTTGTACCGCTTCAACTCCTTAAGCCCCGCAAATCACACATTGCCGCTCTTTCATCTTATCGCCAACTGATCACCCCTCCACACTTTATCATCATACCACCTCAAAAATATGTCTCAAACAACTGTCATTATTTCAAACTTGGACAAGTGCCACTTTACCTCTTCACTGAGCAATAGCGTATCGCTCGCGAACCAGGTCAAAAGTGCGCTTTTAGATCCAAAGCTCTATACCACATCCACAACCGCGGGATCGGAAATTATCTCGCACTGGTCGGAATTACCTTTTTTGAATAGAATCATAGTCATTTTCGAGGCCGAGGCTAGCGCTTCGCATGCGTACTATTTTTTGATGAAAGCACGCGCCAAAGACAGCGGTGAGACGGGTTTGGTGTTGCCCAAAACCGCAAGATTATCTCTCCAGGAAAATCTTTTGCAGAGATCTAAGCTGTCGGAAGGCCTCAGCGAGAAACGGGTCTTAAACCGGGGAAACACCCGAAAGTCCCAAAACGCTGCGCTGCCTTCGGAGTCTGGAGATTTGGCTGGGTATCAAGAACCAGAGCCAAAGCCTCTCGATATGTATGCTGATCTCCTCAAATCAGGGATCGATATTTCTAAGTTCAATACCGAAGAGCAGGTTAAAGAGGTAAGGTATGCCTCCGGTAGCCAAGCTTCTCCTGCATTGGGCAGATCTCGGTCGATCACAAAAACCTTGTTCAAGCCATCATTACTCATTGACACTAGCACGGGAAGAAACGGAAGCGTTGCCCCCTTATCTCCAACCATCACATTGGATCAATCCTGATGACTTGAATAATTCGTTCCTGAAGTCCGTCATGATGAATTTTTCCAAGTTTGGAATCATCAATCGATCGCTTTCCGCTCTCTTCTCTCTTCAGTATAAGACTCCAAAGCTCAAATCTGGCAATTCTAGAAATCACCAACAAAATAAACGAGAAGTTGAGGTGAATTTGGGAGGCTCCAGTTGAACTTTCGAATCAGGAGCGACGGGATAAGATGGTCATCTTTGTTTGCAGTTTGATCTGCTCTATAATTTTCTCGATGTGATTATCTCAGCATTATCCATTGTCACTCGTTGTTGTTTTTGTTGTTTCCAATTCCTATTCCGTGGGCCTGTTTCTCCCTAACCTCCATTTAATTTATTTAGTTCTTCCATGCATAACATTGACTTGTAAGTTTTTGAGATAAAGAGGTGGTAAATAGAATGTGAACACGTTTCAGAGCACGGCCTAGTCATTCCTTTTCCGTATGAAAGACAATGACACGTGCGAGATTCACAATAGAATTTCAGACAGAACTGAAATTCTCCCGCTTGCATGACGGTCACGAAATCGGGCGTGGCCGCGGTGAAACTTGACGGAAAATCCTTCAAAGGGATTTACAGCATCTATGAAAGTTTCCCAAGTTTTGTAAAAGTCAATTTAACGAGAATGATAATTTTATTTCACATGCGGGCCATTCATTCTCTGATGTCACGGAGGGTGATTGAGTATGAGTTCTGCGACCTTCATCAGGTTACCGGTTTCTTATTTGGATAATGATAAATTAACCTCTCATCACAATTATCGATTATCTGAAAGTGGAGGCTTTTTATCTAAAAGGCTTTTTACAAGGTTTCAACGCTCCCTGCTATTTTTCGTTTTAAGTTCAAAATTGTTTGGCTGCAATCTTTCACGAACCGAGAATTCTGGATAATAAATTAAAAGAGCATGGAGTAGCTCCGATTTATAGCCTACAACTCTTCTTAGCAATAAAGTACCAAATTCTTAGTCCCATTTTGGGGTTTTTCGGATTTCGTTACGGGAACAGGCTCTTTTTCTTTCAAAAGGGCAGAACAGCCAGCTCAAAATCTCCGCTCGGAGTCTCCACGCGCAACAGGCCTGACATGGGCCGCGCCACTGTATGACAAATCCGTCGGAATCATTCGGCGCTTTGACCAATAAAGCTAAACATATCCAAAAGTTCAGTCTTCCCACTGGATAAAACTCTTTTAGATTTTTTTTTATAAAATGGCAGTAAAAGGATTAGGTCAGGTTGACCAGCAATACGACGGTACGTTTTCTCTAGCATTGTAAAAGAGTCAGATGGTGATTGAGAATCCATGAATTGGAGTTCGATTGAATGGAATTTTCGGCAACATTACAATATGACTCCATGAACTCTTTCAGAGTGTACCCTAGAATTTTCAATTGACTGCACACTCCCATTCTTCAAAATGAATGTTTGGTGGGTCATTGCTCTCGATTTCCTCTCCAATACTCTACTAACATTCCAGGATCTAGCTTGAGAATTGGTATTCTTCATGCCCGCTGGAACAATGTGATTATCGACAATTTAGTAAAGGGTTGTGTCGAGAGATTGAAGTCATTTGGTGTGACCGACGAAAACATCATCGTCGAGTCTGTGCCTGGCTCTTTTGAATTGCCATACGGAACCAAGCTTCTCAAAGAGAAGTACGAGAAGTTGGATAAGCCATTGGATGCAGTGGTACCAATCGGTGTTTTGATCAAGGGCTCTACCATGCACTTCGAGTACATTTGTGACTCGGTCACGCATCAATTGATGAAGCTCAATTTCGAGCTTGGGATCCCAGTGATTTTCGGTGTATTGACCTGTCTCACTGACGAACAGGCCGAGGCCAGAGCTGGTCTCATCGAGGGCAAAATGCATAATCACGGTGAGGACTGGGGTGCAGCAGCAGTAGAAATGGCTGTGAAGTTTAGAGTGTAAATAGAGCTACTGATGCAGACGAAGAAAGGAGACCTTCTTCTAAGAGAAAATAAACAGTTACAAACGATGAGTTAGTCTGCTGCTGCGACCAGAGACATGTAAATTCATCGAGGGCTTTGTGTCCGGTTGGTCACCTCTTAGAGTCTTTTGTAGTTCAACCACACAAATGAATAACGCGAACCATCAATTATAAATAAGGCGCCTCAAGCGATTCTCTTACAGAGTTCCAATATGACTTCATAGTAATGAGGGGAGGAGATCTTGCGAAACCCTTTCATCGTTTTTGAGGGAATGAAACACATAATCTTCCCACAGCATGACCGGTGAAGAAATATATATTACCAGATTTTTGCAGCCTGTTGAAGTCCGCCGCAGTTATCTTATCAGGAGAATTGGTGCGATATAGACCAATCAGAATAATGCAGCACCGGTATGAGATGATAGGGCGGGTCTGCCACGAATTTCTCAATAAGCCCAAGCTTCATTTTCTCGCACCTACAAAAATAGCCGTTTTTGTTCAAAGCACATAGCAAAACTGTAATTTGAATGATATAAATTTTGCTTTATATTCGAAAGCAAAAAGAAGATGATATCATAGATGTTAAACGAATGCCGCAGCCGCCATCAGTGGGGACCATCAGTGCGGAGGCTGCACGGCGCTGGTCCCGTGGGGCATTCGCGCATTCCCGCCAGCACCAAATCATATCGCCGGTCATGGTAGTGTGCACATAAGCTGAATTTTTCTTTTATCGCGCCCAAGAAAGTCACGTGCCGTGGCTCGCTTCGTCCAGTTCAGCGAAAGCCATCTTTCGTCAGGGCCTCCGTCGGAATTGTGCTCAACTTCTTTCAAAATTATAATTATGGGTAAATGTATGTTATATTCAAGCAATTCAAGTGGCCTTCCAGAAGCCGGGAGTAACTCGAGAGAATGCAACCTATGATCAGAGTTGCAATACATCAATGAATATTATTCCTGGCGGGTGCTTCACGGCTCCAAATCGGCTCGTATGACCCGACATGATACTGCACTGAAATTTTTAATCACATTGTTGCAATAATTCATACTGACACACACAGTTCGTCTTCTTGAGTTGGTGAAGGCCGTGTCGCCGATTGTGCCCGAGATCAATTTCCCCGTGGAGAAAGTGACTCTCGATGAGAAAGTCATTTTCACCATTGCCATTGGTTTGATCGTGACTTTGGCGCAAATCCCGCTCTTTGGACTCGTGGGTGATGCTCCTTTGAAAATGGCCGATCCATTCTCGACTTTCAGACCTCTTTTTGCCATGGAGCGGGGTACATTGTTAGAGCTTGGACTCTTGCCCGTCGTGACCTCTGCATTTATCTGGCAGATCGCCGCCGGTCGTAGATCGGTAAAGGTTAACTTCACCTTTGGCTCTGACCGTGAGTTGTTCCAGCTGGCACAGAAAATCACCGCGTTGCTTTTGGGTGCAATCTACGCCATCTGTTTGGTTTTGACTGGCTACTACGACCCAGTTATCCGTGGTGCTGCCAACGAGACGTCTAATTTCGGCTCGTACATTTTGCTCTTCTCGCAAGTTTTCGGCTGGAACGTGGTATTGACCTTGTTGGTTGAGGTCATCGACAAAGGTTACGGTTTCGGCTCGGGCGTCTTGTCGATTATTGCATTGAACGCCGCCACCACCCTCGTGCGTGACATTATTGGCTTGGAGATTGTCGCAGCTGCGCCCGGTGCCGAGCCCCAGACTTATGGTGTGATTACTCACTTGGGAAGAAGTTTTTTCTCGTTCGAATGGGCCACCATTAAGGACGCGTTGGTAGGAACTTTCATCGCCAGACCGGGGTTCCCAAGTCTTGCCGGCGTTCTCATTGCCGCAGCCACTGGTCTTGCTGTTATTGTGGTGCTGAACTTCCGCTTGGAGTTACCTATTAGATCGAACCGCGCCAGAGGTACCGCGAACATCTTCCCAGTCCGCATGTTATACACTGGAGCGTTGCCCGTGGTTTTCGCATTTAGTGTCGTCGCGAATGTGCAGATTGTACTCCACTTTTTCGCCTCGTTTTTGTCTGCTTTCTACCCTACGGTGGCTAAAGTGATCGAGTCTCGTGACGCCGCTGGTCATCTTGTTTCCGGTCTTGCCTTCTACTTCAGCGCACCTGCTTCTCTCACCGCTTCCTTGTTGTCGCCGATCAGAGCTGTCATCTACTCCGTCACCATTGTCGCTCTTTCCTCAGCATTTGCGGCATTCTGGTCCGAAATCTCTGGCTCTGCTCCTCTGGACATCGCCAAGCAGTTCAAGGAGCAGTCGATTGTGATTTCTGGAAAGAGAGACGTCTCTGTGACCAAGGAGTTGTCCCGCACGATTCCCGTGGCTGCCGTTTCTGGCTCTTTCGCTTTGGTCGCATTGGCCTTGGTAGGTGAGTTGGTCGGTGCCTCCGGTAAGACCGTGGCTATCGTGGCCGGTGTCACTTCCGCATTCGCTGTTTTGGAGGACTTCATGACCGATTTCCAGCAAAGCGGTGGCTCATCTCAGTTCATGAGCGCCTTGGGCCAGAAATAATTCGGCAGAGAAGTTGACAGGATAGAAGAAGGATGGATATGGAGGTGTAAGGAGAGCATTGGACAATCCGAGTATTTCTAATTAAGGATGTTTCCTAACATATATACAATAGGATGGTTTAGAAGAGCGTGCTGTTTGCCGCTACTACAGACTAGAGAAATCAATTAATAAATAGATCAAATTCATATATTCGTATCAGATCCAATCATAGGTAGTGGTGGCATTTACTCGCTTTCGAATTTAATCTCAGATTACAGATCTCACCGGTCCCGTTTCCGGAGCTTGCGCGGATCATCTCCGCAGTCATCACCCTGCAGAACAGGGCCTTATCTCTGTACAAAATAAACATCTAGCTCACCAGCCTCGCTACATTTTTGCTTGAGCTCATATTGATATAAATTGCAATGTCTTTGAAATTAGTGCTACTAGGTGACACATCAGTAGGAAAAAGTTCGCTAGTAAACCGATTTGCCGCAGATGCATTCGATCCGCACCTGCCCAATACTATCGGTGCTGCCTTCATTTCCAAAGAACATAGCTTAGGGTCCCGGAGAGTCAAATTTGAAATTTGGGATACCGCAGGACAAGAGCGCTATAAGTCTCTAACACCAATGTACTACCGCAATGCAAAAATAGCGCTTGTTTGCTTTGATCTTTCGAACCAGGAACAGTCATTCGAACGAGCTCAGTATTGGGTCGACCAACTCCGACTTCTGGGGCCGCCTGAGATCTCGGTGTGGATCGTTGGCACGAAATCGGACCTTATAGAAGATTCACAAGGTATACTTCCCCAAATAAGCGTTTATTGCGCAGATCACGATTTACAGTTAGTGGAGACCAGTGCCAAACTGGGCGAGGGCGTGGTCAAGATCTTTGACTCGATTGTGGACTCTTTGGATGAGGAGTTTTTCCAGCAGCATGACCAGATCGCTCAAGAACATGGACAGGAAAATATCCTTCTTAAAATGCCTGGCAGAAACGCGGGGTGCTGTTGAATTGCGATTTATGTAAAGACCTACACGAGGATAGGTGTTTGGAGATAACATGCATTGTTTAGATGTCAGAGATTGCCAAAATTGCAATTGGCTCAGTACAGGAATTTGAGACTTGCTGGATATGCTGATTTTATCTCTTCAATCATTGGCCTCTCACGTGAAATTGATGATATTCGTCCCGAGGTTGTTCTCAGTATGCTCGATTAAGTCAAGCAATATAGAATGCGAGTTTCTCAAACATCGGTCGGTCTCCACAAAATTGCATCAATTTGAGTGCAGAACCTTAACATTTATTGTGGTGTATAACACTCTATTGTTGCCCGTTGAACCTGCGCGTTTGAAATCCTTTTACGTACTTTCCACGTTTTTTTACTTCATCCATTGTAATATGCATCATTAATATAATCTATAAATCACTGCGGCTCCAATCCCTTCAGGCTCCAGTAATCTCTCTTCGCGTCCTTCTCTAAATTAGTTTTTGATTTTACACTAGCGGGCTCCTCATCCTCAGAATCGACTTCCAAGCTCATAAAGTCTTCCACTTTCTTCGTTGGTTTTGCCGACTTCTTGGGCGAGTTGCTCAGCGCAACCGCTACGTCTGCCTCGTTGATTTTCTTTGAGAAATCTTTGCTAGTAGTGTTTGACGTCTTGAGCTTCTTGGGGGCTGGCATCTGTAATTCGGCTTCCGTGTCGCCCTCGCTCTCTCCAGTCATGTCCGAGAAATAGTACTTATTGTTCCCCTCGGCACCATCGGACTCATCTCCTGAGCTTTCGTGGTTTATGAGGGCAGAGTTCACCACTTTGTCCCTGTCATCATTGAAGTCTCGATCTTTACCCTTGTAGGTAATAATGTCACCTAATATCAGCTGGCCTATGCGGTTCTTGTAGGTGGCAGTATTGAGATCGAAGCACTTGGCGGTAAGAAGCTGGTAAGCTCCACCGAAGGCCTTTTTGAGGTCTCGCAAATTATATGATGACCGCGTGATATTATTGTCGGGATCCGAGGGGTCCTGGATCACGATGGTGAAATTGCTCCGGCCCGTGCTTAATGATGGATACCTATACTTACGCAAGTATTTGGGCGAGTCGTCTTTTGGATCGAGCGCAATGATGAGGTTATCGTAAGAAAAATTGCGCCCGTATAACTCGAAAAACTCGATCAATAAAGTGCCCAAGTTCTCCAACGGTGCCAAGTTGCCGGTAGATACGCGCGGATGCAATTTGAGGAAATGGTATACCATGATGATTGTGGCGTAGCCGCCAAGGCCACCCACATGCACGTTATTGAGCATTCGAGACCGAAGAAATTGCTTTACTATGAGCACGAGCTCCCTCAAACCCGGATTCGACCCGAGCCACCGTCTGATCCGGCGCGCCGCATCGATACCGTTTGACCGCTCGAAGGATAAATCAACATGGATATTGAACTGGGGATCAACAAACTTGATAATCGGCACCTTCGCCGACGCAATCACCTCGATGTTCTTCGCGAGCTTATGCGTTCGAAGAAATGACGAGAGCTGGTACAATCGCTGTCGCTGCTCGTAGTCACCTGTAGTCGAAATAATCACCATATCTATATCCGATCCGGGCAAATATAGGTCGGTAGCACACGATCCAAACACGTGTGCCGTGGTCTCGGGCCAGAACGAAGAGATCTCGCGCTTCAATCTCTCAATCACAGTATTACGATTCATGATTTCGTCCTTCGAAGGTGAGATGTAATTCACAAAGTCGCGGATTTCAAGGGTGAGCCAATCAGCAATTTCCTTCTGTTTCGAGTGGTTTTGGCCCTTGACCCACGGGAACGCCAGACTACCATCACCCTGTACATTAGTAGGCCCCAGTGGATCTTGTTCAGGCTCGAAATCTTCGGACTCATTTACGTCTTCTTCGTCGGATGAGCTCATATCAAATCCAATAAAGTCATTATTTCTTGCGACTTCATTTCCTGCCTCGTCCGAGCGCTGTTTCTTTGTGGGAGGATCCGACTGACGCGACGTTTGCAATGTCTCTTCCTCACGCTCATCTTCTGAAGAGACTACAATGACATCACTTCCAGCTTCGCTATCTGACGAATCTACCAATACAATGTCGCCGTTTCGGCGCCGTTTCTGGCCGACTTGAGGCAGAGAGCCGCTCATGTTTTCAGGATTTTCACGTGCCGCGCGCTTTGCTAGCTTCTTATTTTTTCGTTGTCGGGCGCGTCTTTGTGTCGGAGTCTCCATGAAAGACTTCGTCAAATGAGACCAAATAATCTATATTCAAAATCGTCGTAAATGACGTGAGTATGCCTCTGTTTCTGATAAATGATGATCTTCGCATTGCAATTCCTCGTTCGCATCTCTGCAGCATATGCCAGTCCTGCACCCGTACACCGCGTCAGGCAGATTTAGTCACGTGAGTTAAAAGAGTCAGTTTCAAAAAATTGATCACTTTAAGGTTATTCAAATGATTTGAGAAATTTCATTTCCTCATCATTCAAAATAAAAAGTGTCATAGTATGAGAGCGGCAAAAAGTCACTGGACATCCCTCAAGGATAGGGATAGGGCTGGCGCCGATTCTAAAGCCAGATATCTCTGACCATATATATTTAATTTTTTAGCTCACCGAGACTATAAGTTGAATGAGATGGTAACGTGTCGTTCCGGAGAATTGCTTTTCAAAGACGATGGTGTATCACCTATTCCTCGAAAATTAAGCAGAGACTTACGAGGAAGTGTACGTACATCCTTTCAAAGAACAAACCAATTAGATCAATCAGGGACTTCTAAGGTTGTGCAAAATCTAAGAAAGTTGAGGGCTTACGACAGAGAGTTTCAAGACTCTAACCCTGACATGCTTGAAATGCTTGAAATGAGACAAGTCATTGAAATGCCGGTCTTCTTCATGATCTGATACTAAGCTCAAGTGGGATCGCTTGACACTTGACGGAATCAAAGTTTTGTCATTGAAAACAGGAATTTTAATAGTACTGAATTGTAGCCAGAAAGTTGCTGGCATGAATCCTTTCCCAGAATGTTTTTCAAAGGAACCACTTTTGCAGCCACACCTGCAGGGTACTTCTATGAGAAGGAGAGCCTTTTATCTAAGAAATCGTCAACAGTTTCCAGATGTTTCCAGATCAATGCAAAAATCTTGTTTATTGTAAAGTTTTTCAATCTTTGCGTACAGATGTAACGCAAATTTTATCTGGGCCGATTTTCAGATCAAGACTCACGCGCTACGCTGGCGATATGAATTTTGTTAGTATTTCACACCGGAAGGGATCGTAGAAGGTGTGGATTGAAAAAGGTTTACCGCTTTCATAATTCTAGTTAATCTTACAATTTTCTACAAATCCATACTTTCTTAGGTTGTCTCCTTGGCGAATCGTAGCAGAATGTTCTTCGGTTCGCGGGCTGAAATGTTACGCTGGAAGTAGCTGCTGTGGATACTGCGTAATGCAATCAAAATTGCCGCTGTTTACCCATATCAATTCGGCAGAGCACTGCAGACATCTAATCTTTCTCTAACTACCACCAATTTCCAAGAATCTAGTCTTTCCTGAAATTCAAATCGAGAAGGTTTCGAAGCGCGAGTCGTAAACATGAGGGTTGGATCTCAATACAAGTAATATGAGACTCTTTCTCATTACATGATTTTTCTCTTTTATTATTCACTTTGAAGTCTCGTCCAATCGATCAAAGTTTATGCCCTTGGTATCCATGCGTCTTTCATGCCGGTGCACTGCCACCGACCTATTTAGGTAGGAGACTTGGAAAAGAACCAAAGCCCTCTTGTTCTATTCTTATCTAGCAGCTATCCTCGATAATGAAGTTTTTCGGAATAAATTGTTGGATAATTATTTCTTTTGCTGCCTTCACCAGTGGATATGCACCCGTGCAAGTCATGTGTCCCCTGAATTCGTCAATGATTCGAAAGGGGACCACGATTTCACCTCGAGAAAAAGTTTGGTTGCGGCATCGTCACCAAAAGACCGATGAAGCACTCCGAATTTACCTCAAGCGATCAGGTCTCACGGTTGACGCAAGACTTTGTCGAAGGAACAACACCAAATCCATCAATATTGGAATTGCGTTCAGTGGCGGTGGTCTTAGAGCTATGTTTAATGGAGCAGGACAGGTTGCCGCTCTCGACAGCCGAATCAGTGCAGCAAACAAATATGGACTCGGAGGAATTATGCAAGCAGCTTCGTATGTGACGGGACTCTCCGGTGGCTCGTGGCTCTTATCTTCGCTCACATTCCAGGGCTGGCCTACCATTGAGGAGGTGGTGCTTAAAAACCCTCATAATGTATGGGATTATAGTTCCTTTAGCTCCTTTGTCAACATGTCCAAGCCATTCGATATTCTTTACAACTTTGCCCTGACCGACTATGAGAAGATTCTTGAACGGCTTTCCTGGTGGAACATGCCTTCTGGTAAAGGAATCAAAGAAGACTTGCGAAAGAAAATAGCTGCCGGGTTTTCTGTCTCCGTAACCGATGTCTGGGGTCGGCTTTTGGCTCACCTGCTATTTCGCAAGGGTAAGGACAATTGGCAAAATGGTGCTACTTGGTCTGGAATCCAGAATATAACCGCTTTCAGGAACCACGATATGCCGTTCCCCATCATAACTGCGTTAGCGCGTCGACCGCATTCCCTCAACTACAGTTTGAATTCTCCTATCGTTGAATTCAATCCATTCGAAATGGGCTCGTTCGACACCTCGATTAGTGCTTTCCACGACTTGAAATACTTGGGCACGCCCGTTAAAAACGGCTTGCCCGTGGGGGCTTGTGTAACCGGGTTTGACAATGCGGCATTTGTGATGGGAACGTCATCTTCTTTATTCAATCAGTTTCTAAACACCATTGCATGTCCTAGTTGTAATTCCATCAACTCCGTGTTAAAGTATTTCGTCAAGAGATTCTTGAGTCTCATGTCGCAAAAGCGCCAGGATATCGCTTGGTATAAGCCTAATCCGTTTTTTGCGTCCAAATCCTCAAAATCAAAGAAGTTAAGTTCTAGCGATACTCTTTATCTTATGGACGGTGGCTTGGCGGGAGAAATCGTTCCACTCTCGACATTGGCGGTCAAAGAAAGAGATTTGGATCTCATTTTTGCTTTCGATAATGATGGCCCGGAATGGCCGGATGGGACTTCTCTCATCAATACTTACAAGCGTCAGTTTGAATACGAGGGAACTTCTACCGTATTTCCATATGTTCCCGGCCAATCGACCTTTACCTACTACAACTTGACCGCCAAGCCAACGTTTTTTGGCTGTGACGCCAAGAACTTGACTGCTTTGAAAAAGGACGACGTCATTCCACCACTCGTGGTTTACATTGCCAATCGTCCTTACGAATATTATTCAAATACTTCCACTTTGAAACTCACTTACACCGATAATGAGAAGAAAGGAATGATTACGAACGGGTTTGATATTGCCAGCAGGGGAAATAGCACTGCCTCGTCAGATTGGCAACACTGCGTGGGATGTGCCATCATCAGAAGATCCGAGGAGAGTCACGGTATTGAACAGTCCGAGAGGTGCAAAAAGTGTTTCAGTCAATATTGCTGGAACGGTAGAACTTACGAAAATAGCTCGTACGTCCCACCTCAGCATTTTACCGCATCGGGCCTCACAAACCGACCTATCTCACTCGATACCCATAACTCTTATATCCATAAGGAAAAGAGCTTGTATTCTATTGTCAAGCCCTGGCTTCCGTTTTTAGAGACGTCGGCCTTTTCAGCATGAGAAAAGTTTCTTCGAACAGATTTTGCGGACTATGAATTCAAATCGCGATACTTACCTGGTACATCATGGAAGCGAGAGTGAGTAAAACCCAAAAAATCAAAATTGATTTTCTCAGCTCAGCTCTAATCATGTTTTCGGTGGCAAGGCTAATTAAAGTTCCCAATTTTAGGGTCGTGGCCAAGCCTGGTGCCAATAGCGATGCGCACCTGTCGATGAAGCACAAGTGAAGTACATATGCCAATTTAATAAGAAGTGTTTCGTGATCTTTCACCGCTCGCCACAAGGAGTCATTTCGCGGATATGACGTAGACGGAGACAGATCCAAACTTACCAAGTCTAGGGTCTCCCCTTCATCCTCATCGTCCGATGCTTCGTTTTGTATGCCCGTCAGTTGTGTCGAGCTTGTATGCGGAGAGGCAGAGGATCCAGAATGATTTTTCATTTCAATAATGGTGGCTTCTGACCGGCGTCTGCTTTGATGCAAGATGAATCTATTCCATTTGATGGAGTCTAGCAATCCCTTGCATATATCGGGCGATGGTTTCGCAGAACCCTCCTGTCCTTTTATCATCAGATAAATTAAAACTCGGAAGTCGGCCATCACGGGCGACACTTCTCCTTTCAAAGAAACCATCTGCTTGTCAAACCAAATATTGAACATTTCTGAAGTCAATTCAAAATGCCACTTCGCGATCTGTAGTCGTACAAGATCTGGATTATTGACGTCCGTAATTTCGTCTGCGAACGGTAGCTTTCCCATGCACATATAGCACAAAATCATTCCCAAGGAATATACATCGCTATCATAAGAAAACTGGTGAGCTAGTCTCGGTTTCTCGTCACTTTGACTATCTTCGTCGAAAACCCAGAGTTTGGGGTCAGTAAACTCTAGAGTTCCAGTGTTTCCGCGTCTCTCTTCATCTAAGCAAGCCAGAGTAGCGTAAATCTGCGATTTATTCATGAATTTTCCCTCTCCGAAATCTGAGACAAGTACCTTCGGGAGCGACAGTATAGCGGCCTCAAAGTCCTCTTCGCTCAACAAATCTGAGTCTACAGGAATCATCTCTGCATCATACTTCACGTCTAAAAGGCAGTTTGAAGGCTTCAAGTCTCGATGAAGAATCCCGTGGGCGTGTAAATAGGCGACCCCATTGACAATGTCCGAGAAAAACTTCCATATTTCTAGATCACAGAGCCACCTTTTAGATGCCAAGGCCGTTTGATCGATATTCCTGGATTTATCTCTACGTTTGAGTCTTTCCTTGTCGATCTTCTCTTTCATCGTCATGTGCTCCGCCCGCATGAAATTCGACGTCACAAGATTCTCTAGGTGTCCACCGTCACAGTATTGCTGGAGAATAAACACATATGGAACCTTGCGGGATTCCCCCGGAAACTCTGGCTGCTGTCCTAAAATGTGCGCACTCAGATCAAAGAGGTCTCCGTATTCCATCCATACGTGATTGTAGCGGATCAAGTTGTTTTCGTTCGCACCCTTTACTGAAAGTTCATACAAGATTAGTACTTCATTCAAAACTTGCTCAAGATAA
This sequence comes from Metschnikowia chrysomelidarum, assembly GCA_030582795.1. Taxonomy (NCBI): domain Eukaryota; kingdom Fungi; phylum Ascomycota; class Pichiomycetes; order Serinales; family Metschnikowiaceae; genus Metschnikowia; species Metschnikowia chrysomelidarum. Next base: position 35,857 of record JAJMGZ010000248.1, on the reverse strand, counting down.
TGGAGATGTCCGCCGATGTTGATGCGCTTCACGGCGAATATTCCGAGTTGAATTCCCTTTAAAATGTGGGCCACTTTATATACCTGAGCATGAGCCCCCGAACCCAAGATCTCTGGAGGTACTTTTTTGAAGAACCGCTCGAAGTAGCCTTGGTTAAAGAGTAAATCTTCCAGATCTAGCGCGGTGTCTCTACCAATCTTCAGCGGATCTGTCCCCGGACCCCGGATCGCCCGATTCGGTAACCCCTCTTGCTTCAGATCATAGGGAAGATCGGCCAATAAGTTGAAGTAATCACGATGCATGAATGTGGAAGGATCACTGTCTAATCGTAACTCCCGATTTTTGGTGAAGAAGCGCAGAAATCTATCCCTGTTCTTGCGAAAGGCTTCGAACGTCGCATCACCGTACGCGCGATCTTGACGGCTATTGCTCCTCGAACGACTTTTTCTAGCCTCCTCAAAATAGTCCTGTGTTTCAAATTGCAGCAGATACTCGCCCCTCGTCAAGAAATCTGTGAGATCAACACCGCAGTTTGGACAACACGGCGGCGCCAGCGGCCGGTGCCGACTAGGTGCTGCTACCGTTTTAGATGAAGAATATTGGGGATGTTTGAATATCTCAGAATCAAGAAAGCTCTGGCCGTCGCTATCGAAAAGCTCGACGCTATTACTGCGGTTATTGTGTATAACCAAGATCTGGCTGGCGGGATCGTGATAAACGACGCGCCCCTCTTCCAGCGGCCGGTATGGCACGATCGACATTATGACATTAATGGAAAAAGATGAAAGCTTCTGTTCTTGATTTTTGAAAAAGCGGGGCTGATTAAATTGGTGACTGGGTGAAAAGGGATCAGAAGTTTCTGGATGTCATGTACACTTGAAAACGTGGGGATGGTCCTATATGAAGTACCGGTGTTGCGAGATTTACGTTCTTGTCATAAATCTTACGTGCGATGGTACGATCACACCACAATTCCTGTCCTGCACTTACGATTACGATGGTACTTCGCATCATACGTACGATGTACGAAAACGTTTAGCATACAGGCATTAAGCGTGTTTTTCGCTTTGGGATCATATCTGAGAGTCGTAACGACGTGGGCGTAAGGCTGGATAACGAATTAGACGAAGAGATCGATGAAAATTGGGATGACTGCTACAAAGAATCTCATAGAAATATTAAAGCTTTCTAGGAGAAGAAAGCTTTGGAAACACGCGGTAAAATGGCAGAAATGACGAGTGGCCTTCCTTCGAAAAGGGCGCGGGGTTGATGCAGTTCACACTGAAGTAATAATGGTAAAAAAATATGTTGGCTTGCCTCTGAATTGTCTGTTCATAAGTTTGCGCTCGGCTTCGTAGTTGATCATCGTTGACCCAATAGGTACCATCTCTCCAGCGAGATGCCAGGACTGACACCCTGCTCCCAGTCACGTTCTCACAGATAACCTTCTCCACCTTGGATCCTCTCGATTTTATGATGACATTCTTAAATTTCCTGAGTAAGTTGATCGTCTTGGGTCAAATAAAGTATTTGTTATGAATGATGATGAATTCAAGAATACTGAGGTGAAGCCTTATGTTGAGGCGTGAATGTTTTGCGTGTGCATTCCATGGAGCGTGAACATGCAGTTTTGGTCACACTCGCACCGCAAATTGGCTGCAAAAAATACAGGTCCAACCTCTGAGGACATCAAGAGGTCTTCACACAGACACAATGAAAGTAGCGAACGCTCCAAAAGCCGAAGACGAAAAATGATGTCACGTTGATTTCGAGGAGGTTGCTTTCTCGTTGCTATTCAATTTAGTAGGGCACACGTTCATGACCTCATGGCATTCCAAAAAACTGTTATATTCTCACAATTTTGAGGGGAACCATCCTTAAGAAATCAAAAGCCAATAAATTGCAAGCACTTGAGAGGAGAAAAAAAAGATTGAGGCGCTGAAAGATACAATGGCAGATTTGGACTCCTCTATTGTGGAACTGTAACATCGTTCTCTGTATCTCTGCGGTTATGACACCTGCAGTTCACGAAGGAAGCTGTTTACTTCCCAAATCAAATGTCATTTTTGAGTTTTTTTTTTTTCTTTTTATGCTCTACACTGGCGCTTTTTTCCTCGTGCGATGGGCGCGTCTCGGCGTATTTTGGGAACCGCCTCGGCTGCGAACATCGCGTTCGGGTATAAAAGAAGACCCTCAGTCCCCGTAGTTCGCAGCCGCTATGTCTTTCTCCTCTTCTCCAGCCACCCCCCAGCAATCATGTCTTCTGATACTTCTTAGGACCCCGAATTGCTCAATACTCTTAACTTTTACTTCTTTGCAGGTTTTTTCACTCAAATGCTTTTGGGAGACGGTCTTGGCGTTTCTCATTTGCTTGGTGACTTTGCACCCGCTCCCCCAGCCGCTGCCTCTAACTCTGGTAGACCAGTCCCAGGTCTCAACAGGGTTCGCAGAATGCGCTCTGAAGTCAACTGTGGCTCCAAGAGAAAGTTGACTTCTTTACCTGAGTCTTGCCCCGAATCCCCCGCTTGCCCCAACGCCCTGGACGACTTCGCAGCTTTTGTGTTTCTGCCCACTGTGACAACGTTTGGACAGCCACCAGTAGCTGTCAATGAACAGCAATTTGAAGCCACTGACGAGAAATCCGAGGCAAATTTAGCATCAGCCAGCACCAAAGAGCAGGAGCTTGAGAGTTCCGCTCAACCTGGCGCCAGTAACCATCCCCAGGTTTGCGACACGAACCCATTGCCACAAACCAGCGGAGCAGGCGAGGAATCCCCCTCTTCTCCACGAGCGCTCAATCCCACTGGGACATTTTCTGATAATTTGCCTTCTTCAACTGGCCGGCCAACTCAGTGTAAGAAGCAGAAAAAGAAGAAATGACGTTCCAACAAAAGTTTACAAAAGGCAGCGCGTCAAATTTCTCCCGAGGTTGAGGTTGAAAATACTCCAGACCGGACAGAAGCTGCCAGCCCCATTCGGTATTTTGAAAGCGCCAAATTGCTCTCCAACAATCCATTTTCGATCTTGACGGAGCCAGGTTCCGAGAATGATTCTCTGGACGATTCGTTTGACTGGATCGCGAGACCTGAGTTTGTGCCGATCAGATCCTCTACTCCCACTCATGAGAGTTTCCCCGCGAGTCCTCCATCAGAGAAATCTTTGATCGTTATGGACCTAAAGCTCACAGCCCCTGAGCCAAACTTCCCTGTTGAAATTGCTACCACCCACTCTTCCACTGATCCCATTTCTTCCGCCATTCCTGTTTCCCCTCCCACTCTCAATTCTTCTACTACTTCGAGCTCTCTCGACACACCTAAATCTTCCACATACAAAGTTTCATTTGCCACTAAGAGGGTAGCGCAGCGCAAGAAGCAAACGCCTCGCCCTAAGAAGAAGTCGAAGAAGGCCGCAAGAAAGAAGACCACCGCGACGAAAGCTGAGACTAATCCAGCTCGGGAATCGATCATCATCCCCATAAAATTCTTCCTTGACGCTCAGCCGCTCTCCGAAAACCCTAACTGGGTCTTGGCGGAGAACGACGATGATGAAGCTGCCCATGTTAACCAATTGAAGTTTCTCGTAGAGCCAAAGCCTGTTACGATTGTATTGCCCACTCCTGTCAAAGTGGGAACATTTGCTAGACCCCCATCTGTGTCATCCATGATAGTTGAAGGGCCTGGATCAATCCCCGCTACCCCAATTTCTGAGTTGGAAAGTGACTACGCGTCCGATGAGATCGCTGCAACAGAATTCATGCCGCCCAGAGCATCCACTCCTTTTGATGATTTTCATCCCGCGAGTTCCTCTTCTGAACCGTCGTCAATTGATGCAGCACCAGAACCCGTGGCACCATTTCCAGATTTGACTAATGACAATACCTTCGACTGCCATCCATTCTCGTCCGCAGATCCAATGATCGAATGTGACCGTGCTTCAACAACAATCTCTATGGCAGAGCCAGCCACAGATACCAAGACACCCACCGTCGAGGTCGCCTCTGTGCTCGCGCCTGTCTGTCGAGAATCCGAGTCATGTGTCGCAGATGAAGGTATCTCTGTAATTAAGGAAGATAATATTGTAGAGGAGAACAGAAACCCTAACTACAAGAAGTTGATCTATGCCAAAGCTGGATTGATTAGCGACCCAAAAGTAAATTGTTCTTATTCGCCACAAGGGCACACTCGAAGCTTTGCGCAAGATTTCCGCACCCTCTAAACCACTTGTATCGATGCCTAACACCCTGAATGACGAGAAACGGCACGCCCAAGGCAGGGAACGTAAACAACTTGTCGCATTTTCTCGTTTTCGAGCAATCTTTGAAAATTCCGAGATTGATCTGCAACTCAAAGGCAAATTTCAAGAGATCGTTCAGCCTTTCCCTCATAAACCGATTGTCCTGAAGAAGAAAGCCATCGTTGTGGCCCCTTCCGTAGCTAAAAGTAGCGAGACCTTGACTTGTCCTGCTTCAAAGTCAGCTACAGCATCTTCCCTGGTTGCTGCCCAAAATTTCGCCTCATATCCTTCAGGAATTTCTATTGTAAAGCAAGAGGTTTCACCTGTTACGACAGTCTCACTGGTGGATTCAAAGCCATATCAACTTGTACCCGTGAAAGGAGTCAAATTTTGCTCTCCGAATCCAGAATTAGATGTTTCTCATGGAAACTTCATTGAGGCGACCGCCACTTTTGAGTCCGGAAAAGACACTCTGACATTCTCGAGCTCAGCTGTCTCCACAAGTGTGTCGACTAAGATGTCCTCTGCGTCTTCCGCAACTCCAGAGATCATCCTGGCTGAGAAACTCGCTCTTAGTTGCAATAAGAAAGCAATTAACGTCGTGGAGGAGCTCCAAGCTTTGGACATTAATCTCACAGAAGTGACAAAACTGGAATTTTCAGTCGCCGAGACAAAGACAATCGTGAATAAGACAGTAAGAAAACCATTCTATGTTTTCAAGAAGATAAAGAACCCTAATTCTGGATTGATCAACACTTCAAAGAAACCTTTTGTTCCTGTTTCCTACGAAGACTCTCCCGAAGCTTTGCATAAGGTTTCTGCTCCCTGTAGACCCATTGTTTCAGTGCCTAACACCTTCAATGACAACAAATGGCACGTTCAGGGCAGAAGACGCAGGCAGAAAAATCATTGGGAAAGCATTCTTACCGAACAAAATTCCGAGTATGATCCTCGAGCTAATATGGATATCCAAAACCGCAACTCACCTGCCGCTGATAATGATACCCACGTCATCCTCAAAAAGGCAATCAGCGCCGCTTCTTTTATCTTTGCCATCAAGAATATCCAAGCGGCTTCTTCTGTGGACTCCCAGCCCGCGATTGGTCTTTTGACGAGATCCCCTGAGCCTTCTCCAAGAGACAATTGTGTCAAGCAGAAGCCCCTACTAGCTGCTCGGGCCTTCCTTGCTAGGATATTCCGCACCGATTTGATAAGTTCTCGCGCATTCCTTGCGAGGTTATTCCGCGATATGTCTTGGACCACTATAAGGTTGGTATTGATGATCAGAAGAAGATATTTTATCTCTGGATAGTTCACCCCGCCTGCGGAGCACAGTAAACGATAGTTGGCACTAACAAAGTTTCGGCCAGTCTAAGCTTTATGTGAATACGCGCTGGCAGCCAGGATGGTATCTTAGCAAGCTCCTTATCTACACCACCAGTACCACTTGCATCGCTATATAAAAGTCAAATGATGAATGAATATCAAATGATGGATGTTTCCAACGTTTTCGCTATTTCTACACGAGCCTTGGAACTCATGCGCTGTTTCAAACAGTTGCAATCAATATCAAGGGTACCGAAATTATCTTGTTGGCCACAAGACTTTATACTTAATAGACGTTATTTTAAGCTGACTTTCGTGGGTGAACGCTCCAAAACCTTGCTCACAATTAAGCAAGGCGCATTTGTATTTGATATGCAGAGAGAGCCGTGTGGCCATTCTTCGAAAAAGGGCTAGAAAGGACGCAGTTCACTCAGATGTCATCGTGGTTGAAGATTTTCTGTTGTGTGCATCTGTGATCCCTATTCCCAAGGCTCCGCTTGCCTATTGAATTGGTTGTAGCATATTTTACCTTTAAATTTGGGCATTTGTGTGATTGCACTGCCCATATTAAAAATCCTAAATTTATTGAGCGATAGTCGTGAAATCATCCAGATTTTTCGTACAAGCACAGGCCGTAGCGGTTCCTACAATTACGATGAGATTCCTGATGGCACGTACGCCCGTACCTCTCAACTAATTTCTGATATAATAAATGCCTTCCTTTGTGAAGTACCTAGCTCTCGTGCGATGTAGTTCCGTGGCTGCAAATTCTCCACAGTATCCTGATTGACGCTCAAATACAGTATCCAAGATTTGGAAAACACTTTTTCAATTGATAAAGATTGGCCTCGAGATTTTTTTATTTCGAATGTTGGATCTATTATTTTACCAATCCTAATCCTGGGGGAAGAGGACTACAATCTTCTTTATGTGCACTTACCCGATTTGCGATTACACCATTGTGCGAAATCATCACTTTTCCCTTCATTTTTTTTGTTCTGACGGTTGCATAAACGAGCGTGCTGCTCTCATGCGAAGCATGAAGTGCATCATGTCGGTCTCCAAGTCATACTGCTCTTTATCGGTGAGGGTGGCCAAATCACGATCATCGAATTCACTGAAAACATCGTGGAGAGCTGCAGCTTTCATTTGTCCAGCCGTCCGTAAGTCGCGGTCTTCTGACCTCTCCTCCACTGTTGCGAGAGTTGTTGAAACTATTGCCTTGTCTGTTGTTCGTGCGATTTTCGTGACATCCGCCAGCTCATCCGTCGTATTATTCGCTGTTGACTGACCTTGGAACGTTGGTTTCCCACGGATTATTTCCTGACTAGCTCTTGCCTTTTCTTTCTCTTCTGAACTGGAAGTGATTTCGACGCCATTTTTCAATTCATCTCGAAGACTTTTTTCACGACAGCTCTCCTCCGAATCACTTACTTGTTTCACATCGTCTGGAATTTCTTTTGATGGCCCGGTCACAGCACGCAGAGGAGCATTAACATCCTGTAAATGGACTCTTTTTTTTGGATCCGGTGATGCGTCGGTGTATCTTCGCTTTCTGCGAGGTGTGTGAGCTTCTTGTGTAGCTTGGTTGTTCACAAGAATGTCATCGAAACTTTGGGTTTCTTTTGCTTGATCAGATGGGGCCAACAGTGGGTCGCGATGCACATTTTCGTTCGCGCCGACTTCTTCCTCGCCCGAAGTTTCGAAAGAGGACTGGGCACCATCTTCTGAAGAGGTATCTACACAAATAGTGTCATTCCTTTGTAAAGGGAAGTTGGTCTTGATCTCGCCCTCAAAAGGGTGTACATTAGACTCAGCATCTTCCGCAGTTTGCGATTCAAGGCTGTCAGAGTATTCAACAGAATTATCCGACATATCCAGCAGCTGGTCATCATGCTTTTCTCCCTCTTGATTTGTAGCACCAACAATGCTGTTGGCATTATCAGTACTGATCTTCGAACACGAGGATATCTCTTTCTGCTCCAAAGCAAGGCGTAAATTGGGCAAATTTTCTAATCTCAGCAAGCACAAGTCCGTGACATCTAGACCCTTATCCAAGGCGCACAAAAGGATCAGGTCAAGTGACTCATGATCGGAATCGAAGCCCGTGATGTATTCTGCCCATGCGTCCATCAATGCATTATCTTGAGTCGATGCTTTGAGTAAGGCGGCGATCTCGTTCCGCAAATACAAAACCTCGGAGTCAAATCTGTGCGCAAATAAGACCTCCACTACTTCTCTAAAGTCATGACTGTTCGAGGCTCTTTCCTGGATCAATTTCATCGTGGCCTGTTTTAGATGGTCATACGGAGCATCGTGCATCAAAACCACAAAAAAGCTGAATACACTTACGCTCCAATCGCCAACCCCAAGCAGGACGATCATTTTCTCGAATTCTCCCGTCTTCAAGAGAACAATTTGTTGAATAACCTTTTTCGCTATTACGGCAAAATCCTGTGTGATCACTTGAAACATCCTTCCGATCATAATCAAATCTGAAAGATTGAATTTATTTGTCTTCTTTTTGTTGAGAGATTCTGTGATGAATGCGGTCACGTCCTTGAGCGAGAGATCACGATTCACCTTATCCAAAACCAGAAGAAATCGAAGGTTTCTTTTCTCGCCAATGGCGCTGTACCACATGCCGATAATTGAGTGGGCCTGGTCGCGTGACAACAGACGCAAACCATGAGCTAAGATTGGTTCCACCACGGATTTAGTGTCGCCACTTAACGAAATGAGGTTTTGCGGTCCAAAAGTTTCATTAAGCATCAAAATTACCTTGTTTAATGGATCGTAGGAAATCTCGGATTCCGAAAGCAACGCTTCCATACAAATGGGCATATTATCGATAAGATCAAAAGTAGTGCCGGACAACTTTAAGTCCTTTCTAGTAATTGTTTTGATAGACTCAAGGAAGCAAAGAAAGGCTTCGCATTTGGCGCCAAAATTCAAGTGGTTCAGTTTGAAAGCGAGAGATACAACAGGTAGTACCTTTTCGAATCTAAGATATACCCAGCGTGTATTCAATGAGCCAATCTCTGGAAGAGTTATTGGATCATTCGACAAGCAGCGCATGCTAGAATACGATTTATCCGGGCCCGGGGGTGTTGGCCGAAATAGCGTGTTCATGACAGCAAGCCCCAAATGATGTAAACGTGAATTGTTAAAATCTTTTTTGAAGTAAAAGTTCACCAAGATTGGTTGGACAATCTTGTCCCAAATTGTTTGCATGTACTTGAGATTAGGCTTAGAGGGTGATGCAAGCACATTGTAAAGTATTGCGAGAAAGCAATGATGAAGCGCATCGACCAACTCGAGCTTCATCTCGGTGTTTGAGGTAATGTACATGAAGGGGTGCATCAAGAGCCGTATTTTGTGCCTGAGAATTTCTTCTGTCTTGCCGTTGCTTTTCTGAATAGAGCTTACAAGGGTCTTGCTTGGCGAGTCCACCGCTGTGGGCAAAAAAAAACGTGCGTCCTTGAGATCGTGGCAACATATCCTGTAGATGATCACTTTCCAGGAAGTGATTGCAGTTTCCTTTGCGGCAATCGAGTTCACGCTGAAACATACCTTCTGTACTTGGAGCCACAGCCTCAAGTGTTTCCAATTCTCTATGCCATCATCACACTTTCCAAGAAGCAAAGACACACCAACCCAAATGTCCATCGCCGATTTGTGAAATCCTTCGTCGATCAAAGTATTCAATCCTTCGACCACATAGTCCAACGCGAGCTGGTCCAGTTCCGTACTCAGAGATACAAGGCTCTCGGTAACCCAGGACTTGTGACTTGTAGAAAGCGGGGACTCAATGAAATTTCGCGTATACAAGCAAATGTCATTGTTGTCAAGGTAATTTCGTGCCGCTTCTAAAAGTGTGGTGATTCCCGTACCAACAACTTTGGAGTAAAGAACAAATGAAACATCGCAGAGATTCACAAGCAACCCCGGAAACCAGTTGTGGAAGTTTTTCGCCAGGATCGCGGGAAAGTTTTGGATTAAGTTGCGCAAAGCGACAAATCGTTCATTGATCAACGATGAGCTCAAGTAGTTTTTCATGTTTAATATTGCAAACAACATCTTTTCCAGCACAGGGTTCGGATAAGCCTCGAAGATGAGTTCACGCTTCTTCGTGGGAAAATGACAATCCTTGATGATACTCAAGTAAGGTGACACTAACGATTTCGTAAGCGTTGTTTTGATGATCATTTCGCAAGCGTGACTATAAAACCATTTGATATCTGCGACCAGGATATGACTATTGATGCTGGGTACTGCAAGAAAATAGGACATGAGTTTTAAGGTTTGCGTGAGCGCTCGCGACTCAAATGGATCATTTCTAAGTGGCAGAAGGTTCGGACGCTCTTCCTTCACGTAAAGATTGGACTCAATAAGTTCCATGTCTCTTTTCGCGAAACTACATATGCTCTTGATGTAAGCCAGAGTAGCTCGCGGTTTGTAGCCTGTGGACTTCTCCACGCTCGTAAGCCATGCAGAGCTCTCACCAGAGAAAAGGTCCAAAACTGTACTGACATCGTTTGTCCGGCAAACGAGAATGAGAGTGGCGTACACTTCAAACTTCTTATCGAAATTCACGTCTTTAAGCACCTCCACACATCCGTCAACGAGCTGTGGGAGATCGTGTGACTTCAGCTCCAACTGTATGATCGTTCCTGGCTGCCAGAAGAGCGGGTTGCTGGGCAGGTGGTTTTCCGTCGAAGATTGGTGCAGAAGAGTATGCGCAGTCTTCACCCACGTATTGGAATTATTGGGATCAGCGGGCGAAGAATCGTCGCGCATGGCACATGATTTCAAAATCGATTTTCGTGGCGTCACTATTGGCAATTCACCAGCTTTGGGAGTCATGGGAGAGCCCGGTCCCTCGTGCATCACATTATCTGAGAACGCCACTGATTTTCCCCTTTTTGTTGGCAGGGACAGAAGCGGCGCATCAGATGCACGATTAAAAATGTATGTGGTGGCGCTGGGGATTTCATTGGTTTGGTTTTTCACGGGTGACAGATTTAAATCTTCTGCAGTTTCAGGCTCTTCAGGATGTGGGTTTGCAGGCAAGAGTTGTATTTCACTCAATTTCGAAAGCGACGAAGATTTTGTACTAAGTCTAATCAGACCGCTGTAAAGATCATCAACGTTGTGCTCCGGTTCATTATCGGTGGTGGGGGACGCAATCGAATTTTCCAGGTTTCGGGGATTTTCCAGGATCTGACCCTCCAGTGACTTCACAAACTGGTAGGGACTCAATGTAGTTTGAAGAGGTTTTCTTAACGCTGCAGATGATTGGTTCCCATTTTTGGAGGTGCCACTTCGACTTCTCCTCAGTGCGCGTTTCAACGGCAGATCTTCACCACTATGTTCCTCAAGCCCCGCTTCATCGAGCGTCAAATCAATAACCGGTGAGTCCTCTCGTGATTTCCGTTTCTTTGACTTTTTTGTGTGTTTCTTAGGCGTACCCGGCGCTCTTTCTTGTTCCCGGGATGCCCTCAAGATCGCCAGGCGCGTCCGCGGCTTGTTCGGCGAGCGCAAGGGCGTCACGGTGGTGCTTTGAGATTTCTTTTGCGAGCCCATATTCATATGTTCAAACGAGGGTGAAAATTGATTATGTTCTGTAGACGCGAGCGACGCCATTCTTTGAGTATGAGGGGCAAATAAATGTTCGGTGCGCTCTGTAAATGGAAAGCAGACAGAAGCAACAGGCAATTTTGGATCGGCCGTGAAAAAGAATTATTTGTCTCGCCGAAAACTTTCTGTACGCCTGCCTGATTTATACGTCAGCTGGATCTCGAAGGGCTGTTCCTTCCAAATCGTGTAGAAAGAAGCTTGTGTGCAATCTGAATTCGATCTCGGTGAAATATACCCAGTTTTCCAAATGTATTTCTAAAAGTGAGGTTGATAAATGATTTGGTTTTACACCAAACTCGTCTTATAACTAGGCGCTAGCTCACAGTAATTTTCACGGGGCCGGCCCCAGGTGGTGCGTGATGCGTCTTTTGAAATGCGCGCGACACGCGTTCCACCAGCACGCGCGAGCCCATACATGAAGGCCCGCGCTAATCTCTCTTATTCGCCCTGCCTAGAAAAAAAGCAGTGGCTCTATATTGAAAGGGACCTGATGGAAATTTGTCGAAAGAATAGATCCTCAAAACGCAAAGGTCACCGATTTTCTGCCGATCTTACAATTGACAGGTTTCCTTATAAAAAAGAAATGGGGCAGTGACCTACAGAGATATTGCAATAAGAAAATAAAATCTGGATTCAATTCTAGTCTAGTCTACGGCGCTTCCCAGAAACTCCTTCACGGTCTCGCATCCTATGAATGTTAAACATTGACCAGACAAACAAGCAGGGGTAATCATCAATATAAAATTCACGCGATACCATAAGAAAAAAACCTTCTTTTCTTTTGTAACTATTTTCATCATGAATCGGATTCGGTCTTGCTTTTTTTGGAAACGGTTTCGTCGCTCGCAGTCTGCTCCGGTTCAGACGACCGCTCGCGCTTGCGCGTTTCTGCCATCGCTTGGCCCACATTTTCGCCCGCACTAATGTGATTCGCAGCCATTTGAAGAACCCGCGACTCCGCCACATGATCACCAGCAATCTCTCCCACACTTTGTACTTTCACGTCGGGCTCGTCGAGCGTGCCATTGACAACACCTTTGATTTCGACCGCTGAGTCTGCTTTTTCGAGCTCATCGGAACTGGCCGATAATGCCTCTTTATCCGCTTTGGGCTGAATTTCAGAATTCTCTACTTTTTCTAAAATCTCACTTTCATCTGCCGCTGGTTTCTCCTCTCTATCCTCTTCATTATCAAGATCGGCTTTGTTCAAATGCTTGTCTAAGTCCATCCAGTTCGTGTCACGCAAAGCGCGTGTTTGTCTCCAAATAAAGACGGTTCGCTCCTCGATCAAATCCCGTTTTCTGGTCTTGTCGGACTCACTCTCAATATTTTCAGTGAGTTCGCTGATTTCTGCGGCAAAGTCGACATGAACTGGTTTCTGGTCCGCCAAAAGATGTAGCCCTGTTTCCGTTTTCATTCGCCGTGAAAGCTGCGGCGTCGCGTACATGTTGAAGTACCTTTTTGTTTTCTCGGGAAAGAGCTTTTCATGTTTAGCTTTCATATCCAGAATGTGATCACCACTCAAAGGAGGTACCGACAAAAGAGCTTTACCATCCTTCCGCTTGCCGTAAATGATCCAGGCCCACCAGTATTCCTCGCTCAACGATATATGCTGGAGCATAAACGACCATGAAGGGTCCCATGCCTTCACCAAACGCACAGTTTCGCGCTTGATCTTGAGGAATTTTGCCACCAACGCCTCTGGCGTGCTAATTTCGGTGATGTGTTTTGTGGTGGGTAGAGCGCCAATATTGTTGAGGACTTGTTTCTTGCGGCTCGCCAGAAGCTCTACAAAAAAACAACTCACAAGGTAAATTTGTAAAATGAGAAGCTTGCGAAATTTCGACGAGTCGAATTGCCTCAGTGCGCGGGCTTGATCCTCGGAAATGGCTCTCGCAAACTCAGGGCTACTCTTCTCGTGGAATGTGGACAACCAATACTGCTCGGGAAAGAACTCTATGCCCGAATATTTTTTATGGAGACTCGCCTTTTCGCTCTCGGTAAATGGCTCTTTAACCGTATACACGTCTCGTGAAGGATGTCTTTTCAGGTATTTTGCTTCCTCGTCAATCAAGTATGTGTGCAATTTTAGCATGGAGTCGGCTCGCGTGGTGAGCTGCCGGGGGTTTTTCAAATAGAAGTAGGGATTTCTGAGAAGCTTGCGAAAATTGATCACGTCTTCGAGCAATTGATCGTCACTTGATTTTACTGACGGTAAGGGTGGTTCTTTAATTTCACGATTGGCTATTGTGAAGTATTTGTTAAGTCCAGTCAGATCGTCCACATTGAGGGAACCGGCCAAGAAAACGCGTACTCGTGCCTGCAAAGTATCATTAAATGTATCTTTGGTATAAGAGTCTAGCTTGTCATTTTCCAGTCGCGTGTATAGTTTGTCGGTCAAACTATTGCAAAGACTTAGAATGGCAATTCTGTTCAGGGTGACTTCCGGGCTAAACACCGTCTTTGACATGCGCTGCGCACGTGACTCGACAACGTACCAGAACACGCTTATGCAATCTGTAGATATTGATGACAATGTTTCCAGGATATTTTGAAGTATGGAGTAGAATGCGCCTTTTAGAGATTGAAACACCTCGTCGGTGCTAAGTGTCATGAGTGTATCGAGAAGCAAAGCTAGCTTAGATATGAAGGGTACTTGTGACGGTGATATGGTGTATTTTTCGATGGAAATTTGACTCACAGAAGCGGTCTCGTCTAGTTTCTTGATCTGCAGCAAAATTCCGTCGGCGTATCTGGTGAAGCCTGCCTGCAAGATAAAGTCGGTGAGCTGCTGACCCACAGAGCCATTGAATGCCAGAATCGCAGACCGAATTTCTTCCGCAGTTTCTTGCTTAGCCGCCACTAAGAAATTTTCTGCGTTTATCGTGCTGGTTCTGTTACGAAGATCGGTTTTGAGCAGTTCCAAGGTGTCTGCGCGAGCATCGATGTTGAATGGCGTCATGATTATGACGATATCTCGTTCCGGAGAAGCATTGTCACAGATAAACCTTGATAGAATTCCAGAAACACTTTCTATAGAAGCTTCAATGGTCATCGTGGGTTTGATCAAATGGTGTTAATTTTCCACGAAATTGTTTAGCCATCCAGAGAAGATACGCGCGAGGCACATCAGGTTGAATGTATCGCGGTCCCGCGTGGCGGCTGGAAGGGAAGTAGAAGGCTATTTTTCATTGCGGGCAAACATACGAGATCAAGATACATTTTCATGAAAATAATGACGATTTTGAAAGTCGAAAGTGTCAGATATATGTTCTAGAAATAAAACAATAATGTTTTGTTCTTTCTTAATGACTCTTGGAAACTCTGCTGAGAAAGCAGCGCAAGCACCGATTTACTTCCACGAGTCTGTATTTACCATCAGCGTCTAAGGATACATTTCTTGGATAACTTTTTAAATTTTTGATCTGCAAAGAGGCACATCATGCATACTGATGTATTGTGTCTGCGACCAAACTTACCTTTCAAAAGTACATGTCTGGCTGCAAAAGGGCGTGCTCAAAAGAAGCCTGCAAACAAGAAGTCTCTAATACCACGTCCTTATTGCGCTTGTCTACTAAAGGCACACTCATTATTCCATTCAAATTCTCTTTGATAGTGTACATATCGGTGCGAAAAACATCAGTCTCGTATGTCAAAGGGACGATGAAGATTAACTCTGTCTTATGTCCGGTGTGATTTTCACAGCTAAACCCTTATTTCGACATCTTACTCCTTGAGTCCATTCAATTGAGTATCATATGCGACTCGTTTCTTTGAAGCTTTCATCTCCACAAACTTACAAGCGGAATTGCACGGCCTTGCATTAGAATACCGATCATATCAATTTTAAAACGCTGATTTGCCATAGGCTGAGCCAGTCGTGCGTGATACCCATTACATTGGTCTATTAGAATCTCCTAGATATCAAATTTTTTGCTCCTGGCCTTCTTTTTCTCGCTGAGTCGTTTCTTGCTCTGCATTCGATGCTCTTTCTGCTGCACGGCAAGTTTTTGCCATTTCTTCTGGTCTTCTTCGGAAGCTTCCTCTCTAAAAAAAACTCCTTGCTTTATCTCGCTTAGAAGCTTTTTGAAGCATTCATCGGTGTTGACCTCCCTATTCCGCGAAGTATCGCTCTGTATAAGTAGACCGCCTGTCTTAGTCTGATATCGAAAGGCTCTGGCAGATATCTGCAGTAGAACAGGCAAAGGCATCCACGAGCAAAATTTTGGGTTGAGCCACTGAAAAGGTTCAAGCGATATTGTTGCTTTTGATGAAGTTTTATTGACTTTTTGACCGCCGGGCCCCGAAGCTCGACTATACGAAATAGAGAAAGCATCGCGGGGGATATGATGCACTTGGAAATCCAATAGCCACTTCTTTGGCTCGGTGATATCTTCTTTGGTGTGAACGCCGCGACAGCTCTGGGGCCACGTTAATGACAAGACCCGTCGAAGCATTTCACGAATATCTGTGCTTGATTCCCTCTTTGAGTCTTCTCGCTTTAATTCAGGTTCTGTTTCCGAGATTTTGGTTTCCTAAGCAAACTAAGAGTTGACCCATTTGAGGCCTCAATTTGTAAGGAATGCGTGCTTGATCTCAACGATGAGCCTTGGCTTGAAGGCGTCGCAGTAAAATCGCGGCCCGAGGAGAGAGTTGCCAAATTGGATTTCAGATCAAGGGAACTGATAAAAAATGGAACTCCTGATTACTTGAAAGGGTAAAAAAATCTCTGAGAACATTCCAATTTGTTTATTAAGATTTGCTATATTTATTAGGTAGTATAACACCATCGTTTAAGAATTCGTCCCACAATAGCTGTATTCAGCCCTCGCATTCGCGGGATCGAGTTGAATCTTATGAACTGTTCCACTGAATGCAACGAAAACTTATTGGAATTGTACTGATCATTTTGAAATCAGATATGGCTCTCTTGTCTGCTTTACTGAGTTTGGTGTCCCTTTGTGCAACGGCAGGTGGTTGACCAGTGATGTTAAAGGCCGTGCCCTCAAAATAGTATGGGAAATGGACTGTGCATCCAATGACTTGAATGGTGGGCCGGTATTAAGACGTTGGTGTAACGTTGCGCAGTAGTTCAACCTCCGAAAAGAAAGATGGTATCAAAAATTGCTGCATTCTCTGCATCCCCAATGTGCCGTGGTTGAATGCATCTCGGTGAACTCTTATTAAAATTTTGATTTACATAAAACTCATCTTTGAGGACCCCCTATGAAGGCTGTGTCTCAGGTGGCACCTGGAATTCGTATATACATAGTTGAACCTAAGGGGTGTGAAAGTGTGATACAGCAGGCTAAAAGACTATTTGTCTGCTTCATTTTGTATCTCTCAAAAGACAATCGAGGATTTACTGAGGTAATGGCCAAGCTGAAACTGCTCGATTTTCTTTCAGCAATTGTGCTGGGACAATAGAATCAAACTAACCAGTTTCGTGACCTCTGTTTCACTTCAATGCCGTACTATAAATTGAGGTTGCCGAGACTCTATCAGAACTTGATTGTATTATTCCAACGAAAAATGAGAGCCGCACTTGTGTTCCTTCTCTCTTTCGTTGCTGCAATAATTAGCGACAAGGTCTCGAAGACACTTAACATTACGTCCTATGAGAAACAACCGGCATCTGACATTCTTACCATCACTAAAACGTTTTCCAGAAACGGCAAGATAACACATGGCCGGAGTAAAAGAGAAGCATTTCATGACGGAGAAGATTCTTCTGGCCATTTAAGCAGTGGCCCGAAATCTCTTCACAATAATGAACATGCGCCTGATTTGTACGAAGTAAACATTTTCAAATGGCGCTTGGATGTCATACATACCAAACTATTGGAATATGTTCAGGACGAGGATAAACTTTCGAGTTTCACAAATGACTCCTGGGAACTTGAAATTGATATCATAAGACTTGGGTCTGATTACAGAAAACTCTATCTTCAGGCGAATCTTTTCCGAGCTGAAGTATCACCGTGGATTTTAGAGGTTAGGTCTTTATTCGAGCTTCTCGAATATTTTGCTGCACTTCAAGCGAAATATGGTGATTATACTAGCGAAGATCTCGTGAGTGAGTCAGAGGAGGATATACAAGATTTGAAAACAGGTAAATTTTTTATGAAACTTGTGAAGTACGAACTCTTTCTCCGTTCACTCAGTGGGGAAAAGTGGAATCCTTTCATTGATTGGGAAAGATTTGAGACCAGCCTTTATTTCGCAGAAGACGAATATGAGGTGTTAATGGAGGAGCATAAATTGAATCCTGACAACGGCCCATACACAGAACCGACTGATCTCATTTTTGAAAGATTGATAAGTATCCTCGATGATTTGAACCGTTTGAGCCAGTCACATTGATTGATATTTTAGTAAAGCAAATCAAATTTCTATTACAGTTCAAGAGCTGCAAGAGACGAGTCTTCAATCTTCAGGATGTCAAGAATTTGTCTGCGAAAGTGGTAGCACATTTTATTTAGAGAGGTTACGGAAGCATCTTTACTTGTCAAATTACGAAGCTCAAGAAGAAAAAGAGGTGTAAAATTTATCGATTATGAAGTCCAATGGGCATATATTCCGTTATATAGCTAAAGCGATTATCCATTTAAATCTTATCCAAGACCGCTTCGGCAGAAGAAACATCGATGGCGACATTCTCAGGCTCAACAAATGCATGTGTGACGGCACCGTTTTCTACCAACACCGCATATCTCTTGGATCTCTCGTTTCCGAAAAACTTCGATGCGTCGAAGAGAACATCCCACTTCTTGGCAAACTCTCCGTGAGGATCGGCCAAGAAACGAACACCACCGGCATTCTCGTGGTTCAATTCTTCACCCCATGCCTTGAAAACGAAAGCGTCGTTAACGCCGGTAACATAGAGGTCAGTGTAACCTTTGTCGTGAAATTTTGTTAATTTGCTCAAAAACCCTGGCACATGGGAAGCCAGGCATGCAGGTGAAAAGGCACCTGGAACACCTACAATGATAGCTTTGCCGCTGGCAGCTTCCTCAGCCAAGTTGACCTCATTTCCTGGAGAACCCTCGAATAAGGAAACTGAAGGAATCTTGTCTCCTGCCGCGACGAATCTAGCAGGTGTAGTGGAGAATGAGCGGCCCAACTGAGGGGCGATTCTGGATCTAAGAGCAAACATTATGATTTTTTGAATGAATTGATAGAGACAATGACCAGAATTGTGAACAATTGGGGACGGAAAATTGAGTTAACGGTGGCTCACGGTGGCCCACGGCACGTTGCGGTCTACGCATGTGCAGGTCCGCATGTATGGACCCCGGCCCCGCGCTAAAAAAAAAGCTCTTAATTGAGATTTGGCGAAATGACAAAAGCCCTTTGACGCGGCATTGGGAATCTTTGAGTACTAACTTTTTGAAATAGTGATCGATGCTTGTTTACGAGTTTTATATTCAGTGTTTTTGTGAGGAAGATAAACTTAGAAAAACTCATGATTACCAAATCACGATGTACTGTATGGGGAAAGGTACCCGCCCAAGGAATCGGGCTCGTTTGCCAGATTCATTTCAAACGGAAGGTTAAATAGAATCATCTTCGGCCTTGACTTGTTGAAATCTGTAACGTGCTTGCATATTTATCATTGAAGAAAGTAAATGATTTGCGAATGCGATTTCCACAAATGAAACTTTACCCGACTCCCAATTTCTTCGCACTGGCCTCAAGTCTCTCGAGCCTCGACACTGCATGTTCGCAACGGCCCATCAGCTCAGCTTCCCGGTTTCCAACAACGACAAGCAGGTTTGCACCGGATAGCGTCTGACATTAACAAGCTTCTACATGATGGCTTCCGAGCAGCAGATTACTCCGCAGAAGGCGCTCGACCTTTATAAAAATACATTAAATTACAACGTGATTTCGCGGTACGACCCCCAGGTGAAGCAGCTTCTATATTCAACGTCACACTGTGTCATCTACAAATTCGATTCCGAGAGTGAAGAATGGCTCAAAACGGAATATCAGGGCACATTGGCGTTATACCTTCGCAATTTTCGTGCAGACGTTCCCAACAGGCCGTTGGTCGAAGCAGACTTGCAGGATCTCTTTTGTTACGGTTTGATTCTACTCAACAGACTCTCTCCAGAAAACTTTTCCATTGGGCTATTGCCGAACCATGCAACGAAGACACTTTTTCCTTATGGTGTGAATGGCAACGGCGTGCGTGAAATGAACGCGGAGATTAATGATAATTTGATTATTGTGAAGAACGTGATGGGCGATATTTACGGATTATGGGTATTTAACGAGGACGATCGCCAAAAATTATTTAAGCTCATCCAGTTTTGCTTGAATGGGTCTGGAAGCTGATGGTACCGGAAACATCGTGGTGCCGTAATCCGAGTCAATACTTTTCGAGGCCTTCTACCAGATCAGCCGCGCGGTATTCGCAGCCTGACATCACCATGTTTGCTAAACGGATGAGATGAATCTCGAAACAAATCCAAATGCTAAGACACGTCCGGTTTCGGTGATGTTTGTCGATCTTCAGCCACGCGTTAGCATGGGATACGACCTAAGAAATATTGTGCGCTTAGAGAGTGGTAGCCAAGACATCTCTCGGATTTAATAAATACGATAATGCTTTAATAAAAAGGGTATTCCTTATTCCTTGTAGTCAACAATGGACGGCCCTATCTGCGGCCGGTGTCACGTGCAAGGCACCAGCTGCGCGCGGTGTATCAACCATATCTATCAATCTTTTTCCAGTTTTCTGCAGAGCAGACCGAGAAAGAGTTTGGCAAATTCAGACTCGACAGTCAGATAAGGACTCGATTCGTATCTGTCTCCATTTTTATTAGATATCCTCCGTTTTTCTTCGTCCACACGGACGGCTATTCTTGCTTTTTCTCTAGCATACTCGCTCACGAGCCGAACCTCTCGCACTGGCCCCGCAGCACAAACAGATACGCGGACGAGACAAAAGATAAATAACCAACAAAGACAAAGCACGGAAATAGAGGAATTTCATAAATTTTCAGGCAATGGCTGACTCTTTGAAATCGGCCGGCCCGAGTGCCAATCCACTGCCGCAAACGGCTGCTCGGCAACTACCACAGATATCCGGCTCAATTCAGAATAGCACGGGGGCCCCGAAGTCGGCAGTTGCGATGGGACTAAAAACTCCAACCCCACAGCAAATACAGCAGCTTAAAGAACAACAATTGAAACAGGCACGCGCAAGGCTTCTGCCGGCTTCGTTTGCACTCACGCTGCAGGAGATCTTGAAGAAATTCTCGAAGTACCCTCCATCATTGACATTCCATATCTATGACACACACTATCGATTCAACAACACACAGGACTCTAGTATCATTCCGAAAGAGAGTCCAATGGTCCGTAGCTTTGTGGAGCATGTGATCCGAGAGGAAATCCCCGTAGAAATGACCGAGTTGTTGAAAGACTTTGCGGTGAAGTTCTATGACGGATGCTTGGTGTTACAGGTATTTGATCACCGAGATATGGTGCCTGCTCCTTCAAACATGAACTCAAGTACTATTCCGAATACAAACTCAAGCACGACCCCAAATGCGAAGGACACTGGGGCAAGAGGCAGCGCACTGGCAACGCCAAAAAATCAGAATATGCTAAGCTCAAATTCAAAATCGGCCACCCCAAATCCCGCCAAGCGGCCAAAAACCTACCGTACATTACTCCGGCCCACGGCGCAGTCGCTTTACTATGACTTGCTTTATCATACAGACTCTACACTCACGAAGTTCACCGATCTTCTATCTTTGCAGATGGAAGCGGAGATTCTCACCCTTACCAACCGTAAACTCGACTTATCAGTGCCACTCAATCCGTATCTCCAAGATGAGTACTTGAAGCCAGAGATCGCGCTGCCGAAAGCATCGTGGGACGACAAAATTAAGGATTATCGCATTATGCATGCACATCGAGAGCCTACAGAAACGGAGATCCGTAAGTTGCATCAAGACGAAATGACGATGCAAAAGTCATCTGAGTTCGAGGAACTAATGTTTTTGCTTTCGAGTAAACATAAGAATCCCTTGGAAAGCACGGCTGAGAAGAAACTCGTGGTGGTAGGTCCCACAGTGACGACGCAATCATCCGATTCCGGCAGTCTTGAGACTACTCCTTCTGTGGGTGCAACTGCAGGTCTGACGGCAGCCTTGGAAAAAGGTGGTCGTGTTGGTGCCTCCACGCCAATCGCATCGCTGACATCCGTCTTGGCCAATGGGACAGCCACTTCAAACCAGTTTATGCGCTTACGCTTCATAGAGGAGATTCGCAAAAAAAAAGAGTCACAGAAAGTACAGGCCGGCGCTGCAGTGGCAGCACATACGCAAACTCCGGCCACGGGCAATGCTGGAGCCTTAGGGGCCATTGCAAACGTAAATGGCGGATCCAATGGCGTGTTCCCGGGTTCCGCTGGAGCACAGGCAGCCATCGCTGGAAAGGGGTCGATGTTGAACATGCGGGCACCGCCTGGATCTGGATCGATGGTCGGTACGACGCCGGCGCAGCCTAATCAGTTCCAGCAAAACCAGCAGTTTAACAAGCAACAGCAGCAGAATTCTGGTCAAAGACAGAACCAAATATTTTCTCAGAACTCCAAGTCTCAGCAGCAACAGGGTATTGCTCAGAACACGTCTCAGTACCTCAATGGACAGAAACCTCAAACCATGGGACCGCGCATAGCCTCCGAGTTTGGTAATACCCGTGTGCCTCCGAATGCATCACGGCAGAATATCATTATGCAGAATCCGCAGCAAACTCAGAATCACAACCAGATTCAGAATCCAAATCCAAACCAAAACCAGAAGCTTGGTCAGGCTCCGGCTCAGCAACAGCACTTGGCGAAACAGGCCGACCGAATTCGGGCCCAGCAATTACAGGTACAGCAGGCACGCCAGCAGCAGATGCGACAAATTCCGCTACAGCAGAACGTCCAGCAGCCTCCGCAAAACTTCTCGCAGCTAAAGCAGCTGCAGCAGGCTCAGATGTCCCAGATGTCCCAGATGTCCCAAATGTCCCAGATGGCACAAGTGCAAGCGGCAAAACGGCAGAAAACTGGGGCAGCGCTGCAAATGCAGCAGCAGACACAGTTTCCACAACAGGTGCGTACACCACAAATGGGTTCCATGCCGCTATCGCAAGCGGGGTCCAATGTCAACACGCCAATTATGATGAATGCATCTATTCCTAATAATGGGCTAGCCAACTCGTCGCCGCAGATCTCCAATCAGATGCCTCAATTACCACAACTGGCGCAAGGCCAAGTGTCTTACCAAGCCCATCAAAATACAATGGCCAATAGACCCGCTACGCAGCCTGCGTTAGGAGGGCAGGTCCCAGATCAGAAGTCCACGGTCCAGCAGCAACAACAAAATCAGCAAAACCAACAAAGAAGACAACAACACCAGCAGATCTTCCAAATGACATTGACGCCACAGGAGCAGCACATGTTCCGGCAGTTACAAAATCGCATGAACACGCTTGTACAGATGGGGAACACTGGCGTGGCCCCAAACCGGACTCAACTTACGACGCAACAACAGCAACAGGCTATGCAACAAGCAAAACAAATCCAACAGCAATTGCTCCAGCGATTTCCGGCTTATTTTCAAAGGCTCAAACAATATCAGGCCCTACAGGAACAACGCTCGATGGCGATGCAAAGACAACAGGGCCAGGGCCAGCCTTCACTGCTGCAGCTGCAACCACAGATGCAGATCCAGCCACAATCACATACAATCGGCGTCGATAATCTGGGATTTACTCAGCAAAATACGGGGGTGAACATGAGTCTGCCGGCGATGCAGCAACAAATGATGAGTCTGCCAATGATGCCGCAGATGAATAACGGAATGCAGTCTCGGCAGGGCAAACAGTAACAGTGTGCTTCGGAATCCAGATTTGATTTAAACTTTGAGTTACAAAACCGTTGTCATCGGTAATCAATAGATGTAGTAATACCACATAGATAGACTAGGAGGCATCCAGATTCTAAGGAGCTCGTGTTAGGATTTCTGTGTAGAGATGAAAGTTAGTGTCTCATAGACGACTCAATCTTTGATAAAAATCTTTATTTCAACACGAACCAGCTGCGTTGAAAATTTAAAAATGGGAAGTAATAAAAATAAAAATCGAGAAAACACATCTCATTGAGCGGCGCTCTTCTCGAGGTAGCCGCCATACGCAACAAGCGCCACGAGTGTTCCAGTCACATAGAGCAATCCCTTGCTAATCTCGCGAGCGATCGACTTTGTCTTGGCCCTCTTCGGAGATTGGCCGTCCAGATCTTCTGGTTGAGCATTTATCCGATCATTCCCACAGT
Source organism: Metschnikowia chrysomelidarum (assembly GCA_030582795.1). Classification (NCBI taxonomy): domain Eukaryota; kingdom Fungi; phylum Ascomycota; class Pichiomycetes; order Serinales; family Metschnikowiaceae; genus Metschnikowia; species Metschnikowia chrysomelidarum. The sequence continues at coordinate 12,324 of JAJMGZ010000248.1, read as the reverse complement.
CACCGGACTCATGCGATCTCTTCTTGGCGGATGTAGAACCAACAAAATCTTCGATCGCATTGAGTTTTGGGCCCATAATACGCCGATTCAATGCCTCGCGGCGAAGAAATTTCTGTCTGCTCGAGAAATCTGCTTTCTCCGAAGGGCCATAACTTTTCCCTGAAGTCATGACACAGACACACGAGTCGGCCTCCAGAACGTTATTCTCGGAATCGGACTCAAAATCTGATTCGACGTCCGACTGAGAAGACCACGCGTCATTTTCGCCTGAATGGCCGATTGGATCGAGCTGAATATCTTCGTCGACTTCAATGTCGAGTGCATGATCGACTTCCTCACCAAGGACCGAAATTTCGTCTTCCAGAGACATCTCGAGCGAATCCTGCTCACTTTCCTCGCCTTCAAAGCCGTTCTCCGAATAGCATTCATCGACAGAGTCGTCGTTTTCACCGATGGCATTTGAGACCCAATCACGATTTAAGGCTGTCATTGAGTCTCCATGTACCAAAATTGACTCATCGACAGAGATAATCGAACTGTCTGCCAAGATATCCATTTCGGGTCGATTTACTGACTCGATGGCTTTCTCGACAGAAATAAGATTGCGTTCTCGAGTTCTTGTGATATCAGAACACTCATCTTCAGAAGTAGACGAACAGTGAGGTGGATCATGCTTCTTTTTGCTGCATTGATCATCCACGTCAATAACTTCCATGCGCAAATCCCCAGTTGCCCTCGCCGCTTTGGTACCTTCCTCGAAATCCTCTATGTCTTCAGATTCCTCATAGTCGTCAATTTGAACGATATTGTCAATTTTATCAACTTCCTCGTCCTCCTTGCGCAGTTCAGGCCTCTTCCTGGTCTCTTGAGTAATCAGAAGATAATTCTTTTCAAGCCCTGAGTCAACGATTTTGCGCTCTATTTCTTTGGTTGAGCTTGAAAGCGGACGTAATTTCGAGTCTGCATTGATTTCCAACGGTTTGATATCCTCGGGGTTCAGGATCAGCTTACCGTCCTCCGAACTTACCGTGGTCTGGCTTCTCAAATATACTGGTTGAGCCTTTTTAACAGGATAGAATTCCCGATCATACATCTCCTCAATCGGGGGACAATCCGAATCAATCTCCGATCCAATAGAGTCATCTGATTCACCCGAGTCGGGAGAGGGCTCGCCTCGGGGCTTCGTATCAGCGGTAGCCACAACAACATCCAGATAAGCTTTCCCAGCCGAGGGCTTGAAGTAATTCATACCTTTCAAAGCCAGCAATACCAAAGAGCCTTCATTTGGGTCAAATGCCTCTACTTTGAAAGTCATTTGAACCAGGGGGCTGAATAATTTAACCATTGGGATCATGTCTGCACCTGACGCCTTACTGGTCCATTCTCTTATCTTGGCGGTAGGGCGGTTCAAGACAAGTCCAATTTCATCTCCCTCTTCAACAACCACTTTTTTGTGAGGCACAAGAAGATTGCCATTCCAAACAGTCCCAAACGTGGATTGCAAGTCCTCTAAATAAAGGATATTGTTGACGAGTGAAAACATCGCATGGTTCTTCGAGATATGTGAGTTTTCAATCAACATGTTCGATTTCTTTGCAGCCCTGTCCGCATGCTTTGCGGAGGCCCTGCCAACATGGATTTCGCCACCAGCGACACAAACGGTGCGCCACAGCAGGGGATCGCCGATAATGTTGTTGCCTTCTGAGCTCATGTTTCAATTTTCTTGCAGACTCACTGAAGTTCACGGAGAAATTGAGCTGATTTTCGAAAACTTTTGTGTGGCTAAAGCCCTTTTCTTCACAGTGGTTTAGTGGCAGATGAAGTGGCAGCTAACAGGTAATTAAGGGGTAAAAAGAGATAACTGAGGCACTGAGAGTGGAAATATATCAATTTTTTGAAAAGCTTTTTGAGACAACAAATTCGCTTGAATTCTGCCAAAGGTGAATGGGAAAAATGAAAGGATATCAAAAAGTGCTGTAAAAAAAAAAGAGGGAGGAGTAGGGAGAAACGCACTGAAATGTGGCAAGGAGTGTATCCCCGATAGCAGAATGCAGGACTACCCCGATCCTCGTGTGACCCTGCATCTGCGCGAGGCTTATTCAATTTGCGGCCTCTTTTATCCATCACCTCGTCATTGACGTAATTGGCAATCGATCATTTGGCATATCGTCTTGCCTATATGCATTTCAGCGTGATCGATTTACTTTCGCAAATGTCCGCCTAAACAAGACCACGATGGCTTTCTAAGGCCCTTGCTGCACCTTCATGAAACATTATCACACAAGGTTATCATAAATAATGAGAATAGGTGATTACATCTAAACCTTCTCTTGACCCAAAATCTTTTTGCACTATCTTCTCATTCATCAGGTGTCCGTTGTCTTGATCCACGCCACTTGAAGAACATTCACTCATGGTTGTCTCGAATCTGTCAAAGATACCAATGAGCTCTCAATATATATCACAATAAACATCTTCTAAAGTTGTGTATTCAACCATCAAAAATTCTTTCTCACAAAACTATAATGCCTTTTCTCAAATTCCTGTTAACTTTAAAAACCTGGCTGCGAGAGACGCAAACCCGCAATTTTGTAGCTGGCCTTTTTCGCACCCAATCCTCACAAAAATCTTAGGATTCGTCACAGACACCCCGTCGAAAACAAATTTGCTTAGGATTCTTGCACAGAAAATTCTTTTTTAAATCTCATCAAGTCAAAATCATTACGAATGGGTGAGGTCATTCTGCGTGCCAGACGAAAGATTGCATCGGTCTCAGGACGTATACTTTATCCGCCGCAGGGCAACTCAGTGGGGATTCTTCGTCACACTGCGGTTCAAGCCACGCAACATATCTCCAAAATCTTTAACCCCAGTCCAATACTGCCCGCAACATTAGACTCATTTCAAAATAATATTCCTGGGCGACTTCTCGAGTCTAGAGCGTTTTTTGATGCTGCAGTGTCCAAAGCGGTGGGTTGGAATGTCCGGCATTTGAAGCAAAGTCTTAACTCCGGTAGAGGCTTCATTGAGGAGCTTGGCAGGTTAGACAACGCTATCTTTGCATTAAAAGATAGAGCTTTATCCGTCATTATGGAACTCAAGGCTAGCGGGAATATTCCAGGGCCTATTAGAAGGTTGATTTCGTGACAGGAAAGTTTTATTACGATGGCTTAAACTAGATTAGTTCAACATTCGATATTTGTCTATTTCGATTTATTTGATGAATACATGTTAAGATTTATTCCTCGTACAACTTCAGGAAGTCAGTTCCTCCTGAAGAAGGAACTTGAAGCCAATTCAAAGCATCGTACTCGGATGAACCATCTATTAAATGAAATGCATATGCGAATCGAGACTTTCCCAGAAGGTTCTTTTCCGACTTGTGAAGAACCGAGTTATGAATCAAAATTAATGAGCCAGCTTTACATTCCATTAAGCAATATTTTTCTGGGTCATCCTGGGGCATCACCTTATCTGATTCTACTTCTATCATGTTGCAGCCTTTAGCACCTCCATCAACCCTGACGAATCTCTTTTTGATGGGAAATGTCTTGTGGGATCCTGGATGATATGATAAACATCCATTTGTGGGGGTGCAATCTTCTAAAGCAAACCAAAAGCCGAGGGCAGAATGGGGTTTGGTGTATAAGAAAGTTCCATCCGTATGTACTGGAACCTCGTTGCTTCTCGCATCAGGGGACTTTTCTGAATCTGATCTGTTGGCTACTGCATTTTTGAAGATTAGCATACTTTGAAGGACTCTTGGGTCTTCAAATTTTAGGTCACGCGCAATGTCCTTGACTCTTTCCTTGAAAGTTATCTCCCGAAATAAATCATTATGCATGTGCAAGCCGTGGCCAATTTTGTTCACCGCTTGTTCTTTAGGGAATTGGAGGTTACCGTTGGAGTCGAAGGCATCGGTATCGAAAAAATAGGAGACTTTATCTGATGAATCGAAGAAATATTGATCTCCCAGGTGATCATTATCGTCGGTCTTGAAAACTGTTCGAGGATGTGTGCTAACATCTAAATCGGCCAAAAGCTGGTTGGCCGAGGTCATCATGGAGGAGATTTCTGCTCGGGAGAGAAAGTCGGGGATACAGAGCATTCCTTCTGCATCAAATTGCTGAATTTGTTCCTGTGTGAGTCCGACCATATTGGTAGAAAAATGTGATCAGTGATTGATTATTGAATAGGCTCTTATCAGAGGATTCAACAGCACTGTCAAGATAAACAGGGTGCAGTGCCGTTTTCAGTGTGCAGGTGACTGTAATACGCGTGGGTCAGGCCACCGGAATACGATTTGGAAGGTCTAGAATCCGTGAATTTCGCAAATCACAGGACATTTGTGTACATCTTTCAACCTACTAACTTCTTGATGTGGGATTTCAATCTTCATTCTTTTGTATCTTGAAGATCAGGATGCGCGAAAATATCGTTCTAAAGCATATATATTTACATGAGATGAGCATCACGCTCGATCAGTCTAATGATAAGTGACTAAATACAATCACTTGTATAAGAATGATAACCAAGAGTTTTTTCTTGCCTCCCTTTCTGCCTGTGGGATGAAGGCTTCCACGTGTTTTCTGATTCTCTCGGCTCCACCCTTCGCGTCAACTTCCTTTCCAATGACATCCACGAAATTACCCTCGGAATCCATGAGATAGAAAAAAATCGAGTGATCTACCAAATAATCTTGGCCTGGTTTGACATCTGGTGGAGTGGAAAAATATACTCTAAACTTTTTACAAACATTTTTCACGGCTTCCCACGAGCCGGTCAAGCCAATGATTGATTGGTGGAAATCAGTCAAGTACTGCTTGATAATTTCAGGAGAATCTCTTGCTGGGTCGCATGTGATGAAGAGAGACTGTAACTCGATGTTATGCGTTTTCAAATCCTCTAACATTTCGCCAAGTTTATCCAATTCATCTGGACAGACGTCAGGGCAATGAGTAAAGCCGAAGTACAAGATAGAGAATTTTTTTTCATCATTTTTCAAGTTTTCTTGTGTGAATGGCTTGTTTTCCTGGTCTACCAATGTGAAGTTACCCCCAATCATTGGCTTACCCATACCTCTTTTACTTTCGACTTCTTTTTGGAGTCTAAGCTTCTCTTTTTCGCTGGAGAACCACCACGTGAATGCGCCTCCGGCCACGAGAAAAAGGCCTATAGCCTTCCATGATGCAAACTCGATTCCGCTTCCCTGGGCAAATTTTTTGCTTGACTCCTGTGATCCGCCGATTGCAACTCTACTCAACGGTCTTTTTTTGTATTCAGGTTCAGCGGATTCCTGTTGTTTCGAGGGTGACTCTTTGGCATCATTGAGTCTGCGTGCGCTAAAACTTATCAATCTTGAGCCTTGTGGTAACACTCTTTTGGCGAGAGTGGCTCTCTGCAAGGCAAACATTTTTTGTTCTAGTCGGTTTAGATGGTTTCTTTCCGGCTATAACGGTTCGAGAAGAGTGCATGAAGAGAGTCCTGGCGCGGCCTCCAAAAAGGCCCCATCCTGTTCACGGTTCCCGCCATAAACTTGAGAGTTACAAATTAATTTACCGGGATAAGTTTTGTAGCAAAAATATGACGGTCAAGTATTGGGAAAGCTTTTAGTAATTTGTCGTTCACTCAGTTTTGGTCATAAATTTACGGGTCTTCATCAATTTCATTGAAAAATTCAATTTGCAATACCTCGACGTGATGCGAAGAAATAAATTGTTCTGCAGGTTCTCTGCTTTTCCAAAATTAAAAACTGAACCCCAAAAATTCGAGTATTTAGAAAACAAAATTTCTAGCACAGTTTCGACTCAGCAAGCTTCTCCTTGTACTCATATCACCCGTGAGAAATATAATAATTCGAGCCGATATGCTTATTATCAAAGACAGCTATGCAAGTTCTCGCGTTGGTACTGTAGCACATGGGAGGGTGTGTGGTGAGTAGATACTATGACTTCAACAATCCATATGCTGACTTCGAGAGCAAAGTCTAGAAATGGGTAATGGTCTCGGTCAATTGCTGATTTATCGTAATTCATTGAGATATGTTCACGTTTGCGATGACGCCATACTGCACATGCGTGGATCGAGCATTAGGCGTGGATCCGATCGGAAAGAGCTTCATCGCTTGCGCTGTGACAACTAAAGAGAGCTTGATACGAGTTATTTTACATCATGCATAGTGAAAAAGTTCATAAACTTATAGACTGGGCCAAGTCTCATGGTGCCCAGATCTCCGATGATGTTGAATTTGTCTCGATCGCAGAAGGCAATTTTGGAGCCAAATCGAGCTCGACCAACAGCACAATCAAGATCCCTTCGACCATCATTTTGAAACTTTCAGACGCCGTTAAAGGATTGGACTTTAAAGTTGCCGATTTGCTGGGAAAGATGTCTAGTATCAACTGTCCGCTCAAGCTCTACTTGGCTAAGGTCCGGAGTGACTCGGCTGAATCGATTTTTGGGCCATACATAGAGTCTCTCCCGACAATGTACGAGATCAATAGTCCATATGTTTGGCTGCCTGAGGAGAAGAAAAATCTCCAAGGCACAAACTTGGGAAGTTCTCTCAGAGAAAATATCCTGACATTGATTGAAGAATGGTGGCTGATTATATCTCTTATTCCAGAGTCCACTCCAAAACCAGATTCTCACTTTCTAAATATGAAGTTTTACTACGAGCATAAGTTCTATGACGACACTCAGCTCAATGATTACCTCAAAAGCGATAAGGAGGATAATTGGACCTCGTTTGCTGCATACTTGTGGGCATCCATGATCTTGAAGTCGCGTTCTTTTCCAAGTGCTTTACTCAAAAGTTCCGGTGATGATGTCAATCACATAGATGTTTGCCAGGAAGATGTTGCTATGCTTTTGCCTGTAGTTGATATTCTTAATCACAGTCCGCAAGCAGATGTAACATGGACGGTATCGGGTGGTTTTTTTGAGTTCAAGTCTCATAACAATTCAGGACAACAGTTGTATAATAACTATGGCCGAAAAGGAAACGAAGAGCTTCTACTAGCTTATGGATTTTGTTTAGAAAACAACTCGGCTGATACTGTCGCGCTCAAAATAAAGGTCCCAGAGCAATTTTTACCAGACCTCGAAAAGTTCGGAGTAACTTTACCTAAGTTGTCTGACTATACAACCTCCGTGGTCAATGGAAATACTCTGACGACTTCATCAAACTATGAACAATTCACAGATGGGTTATTATATTTCATAGGGAAAGACAGGGTTCCTGATGATTTGGTCCTAGTATTTCTGTACTTGGTTAAGAGCTCATGGGAGGACAAAGATTTGACATTAAGAATGCAGCTCAGTGGTCTAAACCACTTGCGCCAAGCTGTGGAATCCAAAGCGTCACTTATTGACTTGAACCGAGTCGACAGCAAGCATAACGAGGAGACAATAAAGACATACTTGAAATCCCAGAAGGCGATTCTTCAGGCCGCGGTATCTGAAATCAAGCACAAGGAGAATGTGCTTCTCACAGAAAATAAGAGCAAGATTATAACGCTTAAAAGCATTTACAAAAAAGATGTCAAATTTGCGCAATCTCTTCTAGTGACTATGGGCGTAACAAGTTATGCTGATATTTTAGAGCAGGAGCTCATGGATCAGATATGGTTGTTATACTTGATAAGGTGTTACAATAAGGACGTATACACGGACGAGAATCCTGAAGAGCAGTATCTTCTTGACTGGGTGAAAAATTTGTTTTCCAAAATGAATTCGGAAACCGAAATGATCGCAGGAGAAGTTGTTCAGTTCCAGGCTCTTTATGAAAATCTCATCATCCCCATGAACAAGGCGGTGCCCGAGATATACAATCGTGGCCGGTGGACAGTGCGAGAATTGATTGTCAGCACCAAGCTCTTGGATACTATCAGTTTTGTCAGAGGCAAGAAACAAGAGTGTCTCTTGGTGAATGATTTCACTTGAAGCAGTGAGCTAAAGAAGCGAGGTGAATGGCTACCTGATAGACTTATACATATGAAGAAGAATTGGTTAATTTAACACTCGAACAATTAGATCATAACTTAGAACCCCGAAACATTACAAAATGTCAAAAAAACTACAAAACTTTTCTAGCGTGACAAGTGTATTAATAAGGTATATGTAGCATGTGACGTGGCCAACTAATCTTCCTTGATTCCACCAGCACCGGCGGTCTCCGCAGCTTCCACAGATGCCTTGTCGGTCTTGACGTCGCTGGAGGCACCTTGGAATGCCTGCAACAATCCTGGAGCAGCCTTGAAGGGTCTCTTCAAGTCGCCGGACGCTGGGGTTCCCCACAAGTGGATCTTGACGATGTTGGTCTCCAAGGCAGATTTGACGGAGGACACAGACTGCATGACCAATGGGTTGGTGTACTTCATGTACAAGTGCATGAATCCCATCATGGCCAAGCCGGTGAAAATGCTTTTAATCTGGGCGTCAATCTGCTTCAAGTCGTACTCCTTGACCGTGGTCACCACGGCCTTCTCCTCGGGTTGACCACCCATAGGATTAGCGGGCTCAACGTATTTCATTGTGGTCAAGTCGTTCTTCTGGTTGATCTTGAATCTGACGAACATGCAGATGGCGAAGATAATCAACTGGCACGCACCGTACGCGATTCTCACGTAGAATAAGATCTCCGGGTTTTCGAGGTCGAGACGACGAGCGACCTGCATCATGATCAACATGAGCCCCAAGTTGGATACAGCTGGATTCATATTCTATATATTATTTGTGTACGTATTCCGAGCTGGAAGTTCCTCCTTGTGATAAGAACGTGGTGCTCAGGTGTGAAAATTCGCGACCGTACGGAACCGGCCACTGGTCGCGGCCGCGCCCACCACCAAGGTCTTGAGCCGATCGGTTACCCGGCCATTGCCCACAATGCGCATTCGACTCGCTTCCACGCCACCGTGTCGCATTGATAAGACTGTATACAATATCTCTGGGGTCGTGCCGATAACGCCTGGTCCGTATTCGTAATTAACGGTAGACCGATCACGGTGATTCTTTCTAAACAAAATCTGTGGATCGCCAAGAAAACTCTCAATTCATAATTTTTGATTAATTTTAGCTAGCTTTTCTTTTTTATTGTCCAATTTAGAGTGCATAGAGCGATGATGCATTTATCCAAGAATTGTGCCTAAAACTAGCGGTGACGTGTAGCGAAGGCGTTGATAGTTTCTAGTGATTTATTCCAAGTAATGAGCCCTATTCTTGCTATTAATTTTGTTTATGATTTTGAATGCCGATTCGGCGGGTGTCTTTAATTTAAGAGTCATTCAATACACGAGACTAAAAGTCTTCGTCGGCTCTGATGTCACCCAACTCCCAACAGCCTAACCTCTCTCTTTTAGCCTTGTTCTCAACCTTGACCAATGCGTCCACGTACTCTTTTAAGTGTTGAGCGCTTCTGCTCTCTATCATGCCGTATCCCTCAGCAACTAGCTGCTTGTTAATGGTGTAATCTGGATCGGTCAATGACTGCTCCGAGTCGTACAAAATCGCATCAAATTCAACGCCGTCTGTTGACGAAGGAAGACCGCTAAGCACTAACTTCTTGTCGAATGTCAAATCCTCCAATACGTATAATGCTTCTGTCAAGTAATCCTTGGGTTTGTTGGGAGGCAAGCTAATGTTCTGTAACTTGCACGTATGAGCAAAAGGCTTGATGACATCCAAAGCGAATTTCTTGGGCAATGCTCTCAAGGCGGAAAGCGAGACTTGGTCCACATTGCCGAAGTCAACGTGCTTAACATCGTATTTGTTGGTTCCCTTGTCAAAGTTTACCACGCGAGCACGGTAGAACTTGCCGTTTTCGCTGAATTTCGCAGACACAACATCGTTCTTCTTAGGAGCTTTGGGGAGGTTGGTGGGCAAATCTACAGACGTAGTGCTAGCACTCACATTCTGTGTGTGAAAGTCGTTGAACTCCTTTTTAAAACTCTTGAATTCCGCACTAGTCTTTGCATCGATGAGATGGTAAGAGAGCACCTGTGTCTTGCTGATGTCGACGATTTCGATGTCAAAGAATTTAGGCTTGGCAGCCTCCAAACTAAGTTGACTTAATTTGGCGTTAGCTTGGTCAGCCTCTTTTTGGACTTGTGCCTCGTCATAGTCTGCCCAAACACCCTTGCGGCTCGCTTTGGCGGTGTTTTCTGCGTTGACAAAATCAGTCTCGAAAGAATTGGATGTTACTGCAAGGCTGTGGATGGAGACCAACCCAGATGCCAATAACTCGACTTGCGCCGGCTTCAACGCTTGTGCGTTAGCGAACAAGTTGCCGATGAACCCACCCACTTTGTCGGTGTCATAAACCTCAAACTCCACATTTCTCTGCAAGAACTTCTTGTTCATGTAGGCGAGACCTTCATTACCCGAATCGCTGTTTCTGTCATTAGACAAGCCGCCCAAAATCAACGTTAACTTGGTACCCTCTTTAGGGTTGTAGAGCTTAACTCTGTTGACCGAGGAGACAAATTCTACGTGGAAGCCCCCGATTCTGCCTTTTTTGCTGAAGCCACTGAAAAAAGTTCTGGCTTTGGTCACACTTTCAGACGCATTTACCACACGAGTTCCAATGGTAAGGATCTTGGAGATGTCTCCAGAATAGAAGACACCCCTCTTACCTTCGCTTTTCTGCTTTTCTTCGATCTCGACTAACTTATCCCAGTTCATCGATCTCTCGTGAGACGTTTGTTTGTTGTGCTTAATCACAGTGGCATATCCGCTCAGGACAATTGTCTCGGAGAGATCTTTGCCATTGATCTTGAGCGATACCAAGAATCTCGATTCCAAGCCCAAGTCTTTGTTGGCCTCTCTGAAGCCATCGATGTACATTGAAGCGGATTTGCCAATCGCATGAGTTCTGGTGAATTCTCTGGCCATCGAAACAAGTGCCTGTTGCTGCTGCGCATTAGAAGTCACCGTCAAATCATTGGGTCTGGGTCCTCTCAAGGAAGCCAACTGCACGGTGAGTTCTTCCCCAGAAGGTAAGCGGACGTTGAGTGTATCGACATTGACGATCTTTGCAATAACAACATTGTCTACCGTGGCACCAGGCTTCAATGTTTTCGAAGAACCAACAGTGCTGGAGGCTTGGGTCGGAACCTTCACCCCCGCAGCCGAGGCGAAGAGCCCCTTACCCAAGGCCTTGGCAGTTTGCTCCAGTTTTCTGAGCTTGGACATGACCTCGGAGCCGATGAGTGTAGACTGCCAATCAATCACTTCACCCAAGCCGTATTCCAAGATTTTCTCGTGGACGCTGTTTCCCGAAGGGTGCTCAACCAATACCAATGGCAAACCTGCCTGGTTCTCACCAATGATCTTGATATTAACCGTTGCTTTGGACATTAAAAGCACATCTTCTACGTACTTCTTGGCCTGCTGGGCGATTTTGGCCTGTGATGGCTCGGGATCGTCGGTTCTGGGAGACTTGTACCCGGCCAAGATGAATGGCAGCAGCACAACTTGATTTTTACCGACCGTAACACGTCCAATGATTCTGTCACCGCTAATGACACGCTCAACGACGGTAGTCAATGGTAGATTCATCGATTTCTCGATGATCTGTGGAGTGAGAGCCACGACCTCGGGCTCGGCCGATTTTGAAGCCCAGATACCAAGCTGCTTCTTCTGTGCGGCATCCTCAATAGCTTTCAAACGGATAACAAGATCTTCCTCGTCCTCTGAATCGGCCTTGATGTTCTCCTTCAACTTCACTAAACCACGCTCCAAGAGATACTCAATCAACGACGAGAAAATGGGCGCCAGAACATCGCCAAATTCCTTTCCAGTGGTTGGTAACTTGAATAAGACCTTAAACTTGATATCCTTACCGATTACAAGTTGTCTCAAGAATTCTTTGGCCTGAATCGAGTCGCCTCTCACGTACTGAAGCGTGAGCGTTCTCTCGGGCGCGGGGACCTGGGCGGTCTTGACCGGCACTAATACAACGGTGTCACCGCTCAATACATTTTTAACCTTTGCCGAAAGTTGTGACATTTTGAGTTTTCAATTCGAGCTTTTTAGGTAGCAAGTGCGGGCTTTGAAATATAAAGTAAGTGCCGAGCGTTAATGTTTAACGGTGGAAAATCTTGGAAGGCCCGGGCGCGAGTGATCTGCCACTGCGGAGACGTTATGGACACCTGTCGCGTGGCTGCAGGGCCGGGCCTGCGCGCAACTGGGTGGGCGGGCGAGTACGGCTACAAGGAAGTGGGCGCAAATACATTTTTGGGTCTTTCGAATAGACAAGGGAAAAGAGAAATTTTTAAAAATTAGCTTCTCAGAAATGCTTTTTGCTTATGAATTGAGACATGCCAA